>JAOWBW010000659.1:0-67522 GCA_026119855.1 Campanula takesimana | reverse complement strand
TAGTTTTACCACTATTGACGTCATTAAGAATTGTAATATTTTGTATCTTTGGTGTGAGCTTGTGGAGCTTACACTAGTTGGTTTATGGTGTTGTTAAACTTGGATTTTCCAAACCTTGTATTAAAATCTTTTGGTTCAAAATGGAAATTTTAACTTCTATATTTTAGAGTTTTGATTTTAAGTCGACGTCCAGCTCGCGTATCCCGGAACCGCGGTTCGGGGTCGCGACATGAGCCAATAGCACCATTATTATCACAATAAAGGTCTATTGGATTAGCAATACTAGGAACACTTCAAGTTCAGTTATGAACTTCTTATCCAAACAGCTTCCTTTGCAGCATCCGATGCCAGCAATATACTCAGCTTCTGTTGTAGAATCAGCGGTTGTACTTTGCTTGGAACTCTTCCAGCTTACAGCTCCACCATTTAACATAAACACAAAACCCGATTGCGATCGGCTATCATCTTGTCGGTTTGGAAGCTTGCATCTGTGTAAGCATTTACAACGAGATCATTTCCATTCCTCCATAGACCAAAAACGAGTCTTTAGTTCTTCTCAAGTACTTAAGAATCGCTTTTACAGCTATCCAGTGATTTTCGCCGGGGTCGGATTGGTATCTGCTTGTCATGCTCAAAGCATAAGACACGTCCGTCCTAGTACAAATCATGGCATACATGATGGACCCAATTGCCGAAGCATATGGAACATCATTCATTTTCTCACGCTCATCCTTTGTCTTAGGACATTGAGTCTTGCTAGAGAAACTCATGTAACACGGGCAAGGTGCCTCTCTTTAGAATTTTCCATACGGAATCTTCTAATGACCTTGTCAATGTATGTACTTTGGCTTAAACCAAGTAGCCTCCTTGATCTATCTCTATAGATCTTAATGCCAAGTATATATGCGGCTTCACCCATATCTTTCATTGCGAAGCACTTTCCTAACCAAGTCTTCACAGACTGAAGTGTAGGAATGTCGTTTCAATGAGTAATATGTCATCCACGTATAAATAAGGAATAGCACTATGCTCCCACTAATCTTCTTGTATACACAAGGCTCATCTTCGTTCTGATGAACCAAACTCTTTGACCGATTCATCAAAACGGAGATTCCAATCCTAGAAGCTTGCTTCAATCCATAGATGGATCTCTGCAATTTGCATACCTTAGAATCTTGTTCAAAACCTTCTGGTTGTGTCATATACACATCCTCTTGGAGTTTTCCATTCAGGAAAGCGGTTTTGACGTCCATCTGCCATATCTCATAGTCATGATATGTGGCAATGGCAAGCAAAATTCTTATAGACTTGATCATTGCTACGGGTGATGAAAGGTCTCATCATAGTCAATACCATGAACTTGCCTATAACCTTTCGCTACAAGCCTAGCTTTGTAAGTATGCACCTTCCCATCCATGTCAGTCTTCTTCTTGAAGACCCATTGCATCCTATGGTTTTTACCTTCGGGCGCATCAATCAAATTCCAAAACTTGATTGTCTTGCATGGATTGCAATTCGGATTCCATGGCTCCAAGCCACTTGTCCGAATCAGGAGAAGACATCGCCTCTTGGTAGGTTGACGGTTCATCATTCTCAATGATTTCTACCTCATTACTATCCGTTACGAGAAATCCATATCTCTCGGGCTCGGATCGTAACCTACTAGATCTGCGAGTTGCTTGTGTATTTTGAACAGTTTCCACAACTCCTTGTGGTTCTTGTTCTTGTTCCACTATTGGTTCAATGTTATTTTCTGGGTCTCGAATTTCTTCAAGATTTATTTTACTCCCACTGATTTCTTTGGAGAGAAACTCTTTCTCTAGAAAGGACACCAGTTCGGGCAACAAACACTTTGTTGTCCTCTCGGTTGTACAAGTAATATCCTTTAGTTTCCTTAGGATATCCCACGAAAATACATTTATCAGATTTGTGTGCTAGTTGTCAGTGATAAGTCTCTTGACATAAACTTCGCAACCCCAAATCCTCATGAAAGATAAACTAGGTTTCTTTCCACTCCACATCTCATATGGAGTCTTTGGAACCGATTTAGTTGGAACTTGATTTAGTGTGAAAGCAGCGGTTGTCTAGGGCGTAACCCCAAAAGGATATTGGAAGATCACTTGACTCATCATTGATCGAAACCATGTCTAACAAAGTCTGATTCCTCCTCTCGGACACACCATTCCATTGTGTGTTCGGGTGGAGTCAATTGTGAAACTATTCCACAATTCTTTAGATGATCATCAAATTCTTGACTCAAGTATTCTCCACCTCGATCTGATCGAAGTGCTTTTATACTTTTGCCAAGTTGTTTTTCTACTTCATTTTGAAATATTCTAAATATCTCGAATGCTTCACTTTTATGTTTCATTAGGTAAACATACCCAAATCTACTATAATCATCAGTGAAGGTTATGAAGTATTGAAATCCTCCCCTAGCATTGCTACTTAATGGTCCGCATTATACACCATGGCAATGATGTGACCTAGCTCTGGGAGTATCATATAATAATATTCCGAACAAGGGGAGGCATAGTGAGCAATACGACGATAGAGCTCGTCCATATCTCTCCAAGACATAACTCTCTCATAAAGCTCGCGGCGATGAAGCAGCTCCTTGGCACATTTGAGCGCACTCTTTGCCACATCTCCTCAGTTCCGTATATTTGCGTTGCTACTGCTCTATATCCACAATTTCCATCACCCATCACATCTGTGAAGCCATTAATAAATGGGACAATGAGAGGGGTAAGCAACATCCTATACACAGAAGTATGTATATCATTGACTTGTCCATTTTCACGACCCCGTCCCCGTCCCTATCCCCGTCCCCGACCTCGACCTCGACCTCTCCCATGACCTGAAGCAGCTAGTGGTGCAAGAGATGTAGAAGTAGTAGGGATAGATGGTGTAGAGTTTGAAGCTGATTTCGGATTGGGTGACTCCCGCGACATCAAACCCGATTGGGTTGATGCAATGAATGAAGATCTAGACCTGCTGCTAGTGGAGGGTGGTGTAGTGGGGACTCCAAAATATCTGTCGGTATGCTCCCAATCTGACAGTAATCTACAACTGGTGGTCCTGGGTTTATTTGCCTTTGAAATATGATCTGGCTCAGAAGCATCTTTGGTTTATGGATGTAGCCCTTTATTTATCGTTTGGAATAACCTTCTCTTTACCGGTGCAGGTGCGTTCTGCAGTTCATTCAACACAGCTTCAAAATCAGGCCCAGTTGGACAGTATTCTAGTTCAATGTCCAACTTCTTCCAAAAATCATGAATCGAGGACAACTCTATCCGGCCCCCAGAGTTTTGTATGCATGCAATCTTATGACTACATGGAAGTCCATGTGTTCGCCTCAAGTAACACCCACAGTCTGAAGGATCCATGACATTATCCCCTCAACGAATCCGCTCTTCTTTGATGATGTCCAAGGCTGCCTTTGACACTCGCCCCAATATGTTGTGATACAGATCACATGTCTTCATATCATTGGAATTCTGCTATTTGATTGCTCCATACTAGCTTTGATTGTTGTTATTTGGATTTCCATAATCTCATGAGCCTTTTTGAACATTGTGTCAAAAGTAGAAGAAGCAACTCCCCAAGGCTTATTCAACCTGTTATGCTCACTCTCAGCCCTGTTCGTGGTGTGGGTTCCGAAGTGTAGTAACTGATCTGTGTGCATGGACAAAATATTCATAGAGTATGGACCAATCCATGTCTCGCGGAGGTAGGTCAATAAATCAGGATAAGATCTGTAATGATCGCCAAAACAATTGCCAACGGGTGTCCCACTCTTCGCGAGTAGCGGCTGATATTGCTTCATTGAATCTCCTCATGAATGATAGTGCGAACTCCGGGCTACCAGTTGTACCCAACGCTCTCTTTCTAACATTGACTTCGATATGCCTTCGACACAAATGGTGTGCGGTCTCGGGAAATACTATTTGGACATCATTAATGAAAGCCAAGTCACGATCAGTTAAGAAAACTATTGGCATGTGGGGAGTATGAAAAAGACTTTGCAAATCTTGAGTGCCCACGTGTAATTCTCAGTCTTCTCATTTTGGAGGAACGCATATGCAATTGTGAAATTCTTCCCCGTTGAAGTAAATCTTATAATCTCAAGGAATGTCATTCCATAGAAGTTGGTGTTGTAAGTGCAGTCACCTTGTACTACATATTGAAAACAGTTAAGCATATCTGATGCTTGTGGTGAGAGAATAATATGTCACCCGATCATGTCACTCTCATTGGCTTTCCTCATGAAGACGATATATTGCTTATCCTCGAGTAATTTTTATGAATGTTGAAGCGAGGATCTCCCTTGTCGTTCTTGTGACTTGCATTTTGTGAGGGCATTGTGGACGTGTTTCGGAGTACTCACGTTCTTCTCATCCTTCCTCTTTAACATTGTTAGAATGTTATTTGGACGCATCGAAGACTGACTTGCGCTACACACCTCCTCATATTCAGAATTTGTCAATTTACCCAACGGATGACCTTCGGGATACGTTGGTTAGTCATGATTATGAGAACCATGCTTCACAACGTAACCCCATAACCCATCACCCTTTCTTTGGCCGGATTTCAAAATTGCACCCATTCTTCTTCGTACTAGTCAACCTCACATCCTTAGTTTTTCCAGACCTGTACTGCCACCAAAATGGCATACAATCTTCGCGTAGCCTAGGATCTTGCCACTTGTCTTCCTCGAATCTCCTATAGAAAGGGTTATATTTTGACGGCCGCGATATCCCATACGTGTTTAAGAAGCTCATCCCTATTTGAAAATAATAGGGATGTATCGAATTGATCACTGACATCCGGTCCCTACAAATTGTATTACCATCCATTAGAAAATTGCAAATAAAAAACAGGCAGTAAGACATTTTGTGTACGTTTACACGAAATGTTAAAAAACCAGTTCGTGTATGTTTATACGAGCTGGTTTTGCACATCTCGTGTAAACCTACACGACCTAATCACACTATATCTCGTATGAGTTCATACGAGGGTAGTACATTACCACTCGTGTAAGAACACACGACGCATAATAGAATATAACTCGTATGATCGTACACGAAATCACGTAATAATATCAGAATTAAAAATCCAATCTTGAAAAACAATTTAGTTTCAAGATTGGATTTTTATTGTGATTTTGATCATAAAACCAAATATAACTTTAAAAACTTACTTCATTGCAGCTTGGATTTTGATTTTGATGTGGAGATTTTGGTGGCAAACATTCTTCTTCAAAAATATATTCTACAAGATCAAGATTAATATGATTATAAAGACTTGGATAATGTTGTGGAGAATCCATAATATGGTGTTAGATGATTTGAGAATTAATGATAATAATGGGTATAAATTGATGGGTGTTAAGAATTGTAATATTTGTGAAAGTGTATATCAACGGTGCATGGGTGTTAACAATGAGTGTTAGAGGTAGGGTTTATGGGGGGTTTTAAGTGTTCTGGGTGTATCTCGTGTGTATAAACACGAGACACTATTGTACAATTTCGTATAAATACATACGATATGGTTTTGTTTCTGGTATTGATCTCGTATGAACAATACACGAGATATAATGTCTTAACTCGTGTATAGTTCATACGAAATGTCTTAATACATGTCGTGTATGCCCACACGAAACACCTTATCAAAAAGAGAAATTTAATTATAAATAAATGTGGTAGGTTATATGATATTGTATGATGTTGGTTCATTCATATATGTAATCATGTTTATTTTCCAACTTATTATAACAAGAAACATATAATCTTGATTAACAAATATGATAATTTCAAATATATAGTAAGTGGTATTCCTCTAATTTACAACTTATCATTAACCTCGTTTGGCAAATCATCGAAACAACTTAACTCGTTATATAACATGTTTAATTAACTCATTATATATAATCTTGATTAGAAATATAACACCATATTCAAATTTAACATAGTATATGCACATTATACAAAAATCGTTGTTAGTTGATAAATAAAGTGGTATCACTTAACCTAATAAATGTGATAGGTTATATATGATATTGTATGATGCATTATAACATGTTTAATTACCTCTTTAAATATAATCTTGATTAGAAACATAACACCACAATCATTTGTTAGGGGATTATAAATAAAGTGGTATCACTTAAATGTGATAGGTTATATGATATTGTATGATCCAATATGACGTTTGTTACTTGTCATGTCTAAGTGTACAAATTTTGCTCAATTAACAACACAATTCAATAATTTAACATAGCATATGCGTATCATTAACATCGTGTTGCAAATCATCGAAAAACACCTTCATTTTGACATGTCGCATGAATATACATGAGCATAGGGCTTTATATCGTGTTCTTTAATACGACATGTGTGACAACATGTCGTATGAACTATACACGACCTGTTCATATGTATTTTCGTGTATGTTTGTGTGACAGAGTATAGTATATTTCGTATAAATTCACACGACTGGACATTTTATACAATTGGTCTATCTTGTGTATTAATACACGACATGAAGCCTTCAAGTCGTTCTTTTGCACACGACACGCGAAGGGTAGTTTTGCCATTATTGGTGCCTTGTATGTAGTATGCCTTGTATATAGAATCTACCCCAAAATAGCATACTTTTATAATTTTATATTCACTCTACCCCACCACTCATTCCCTCACTTCATTTTCCGCCACTCAATTCATTCAACTAACACTACTATTTACCCCACTCATTCTCTCTTTTTATTTTCTACCACACATTTTCTTTATTTTATTCATTATCCTTAATTATTGTGCCCACCTCATGGGTGTCAAGTGAGGTGGGAGGGAGGGAGTATTTATTTTTTATAATTTCATATTTATTAAATAAATTAATATCTAATAAATTTTTAATATATGAAAATTACATATGAAAATAAAAATACATTAAAAGACATAGTAAAGCATAGAAAATATTTAAAATTACATGGAATATTCTATGATAAGTAGTAGAACATTTAATCATCTGCTTCTTCATGGAATTTTTCCCATATATTTCTCAATCAAATCTTCCTTCAATAACTTATGGATAGTTGTATCCCGAACTCGACTTTTGTTACTCATATATGATGATAAATTATATCTTCGAACATTAGAGTAAGTAAATGTTTCATTTTGAGTGCTACTTGACGCTTGATTTTGAGGATGATCTTCTTCAAATTCTCTTATTACATCTCGGTGATTCTTGTAAGTTGCGCGTTCGTCCTCGACTATTGTGCATGATAATACAAGCAAGCATAATTTTTCCAAGTATATCCCTACTCCATGCTAGAACAGGTTGTCGAATTATTGCGAATCGAGCTTGTAAAACTCCGAAAGCACGTTCCACGTCTTTTCTCGCTGACTCTTGTTATTTAGCAAATAATTTTTGCTTTGCTGTCTGCGGGGCACTAATTGAATGAATAAATGCCGCTCATTTTGGATATTCCATCAGTAAGATAGTACCCCATATTGTATGCATGATTATTTACCATATAATTAACTCCAACCCACTTATTCACTTGAGTGTCAATTCTTCTCCAACGAGAAAATGCTGAATCCTTATTTCTTGCGTTTATGACGCTTGAGTTTTCTCTTTGAGCTTCATCAAACTTAGCATTATATTCACTCAAAGATCACCCCTCTTTTGATCATTTCATATCTCCACCCGCCTCAAGATAAGCTGAACACAAAGCTTTATCTTCAGTTATGTTCCATAAGATCTTATCTTGCTTACTTTTGGATTTATCAGGTTGATTAGAAGGATTAATGGCACTCTCTTCATCATCATCTTCAAGATCTTCAAATAAAATTCTTGAACTACCTGCATCGCCAACGGGTGTTCTAGGAGACCTATTATATTGTTGAGATGATGGATGTTCAAAGTTTGGAGAAAAAAATTGAGCATTTTGAGAAGCGTACATATTTGGGGAAGAAAATAAATGTGGGTTAATTTGGGATTGAAAAAAATTTGGAGCATTGACAGAATTCGGAATTTGGTTGGTTGGATAAAATCCCAATAATTGGGATAGTTGAGGATGGTTTAACAAATTTGGATCAAGAGGCATTTGAGCATTTGAGCATTTGAGTTTCTATTGGCATTTGGATTTTGTTGGGGATATTGACTATTTCCAAAATAATTAGGATAATTAAAATCCATAATTATAAAATGTGGGAGAAAGTTGAAATATAACAAAATCACAAATATTGAACAAAATATGAAAATTGAAGAAGCTGTAAAATTCTATAGAACTTAATTCTATTTATAGAGTTTTCTAAAAAAATGTCTGTTGCAAATTCAATTTTTTTTATAACCGTTGCATTTTGTTGAAATAGATTTTGAATTTAGGGACAGTTGTCATGTCCCTATTGACTTTGCAAAAAATCACCAACGAAAATATAGTCATTATCATTTGAATTTTGTCATTTTGCACTTTAGGGCATCCACAATGGTGCCCATTTTAAGGGATCGATCCAGTTCTTTTTTTTCTTACTCATTGTGTGGCCTTAGTTGGATACAGCCGACAAGAAATGACTCATAGGTATGGATACCATTTCTTAGTCTTTCTCTCTCCTTTCTCAACCAAACAAAACACTCTCTCTCTCTCTCTCTCTCTCTCTCTCCATTTCTTTTTTATTTCTGTTATTTTAAAAAGTGAGTGGGCCCATTTTAAAGCCCATTACAAGATCAACCATTGTAGTAAAAAAATAAAAATGGAATGGGTTTGTTTTTTAATGATGTGGCACTAAAATGTAATGAGATAGAACCTATAATGAGTGCTACCATTGTGGATGCTCTTAATATGACCCACAATGTTGCTTTGAAAAAAAAAAGGGGGTCCACAATGTCAGGATGACTTTGTGGCGTCTGGAAAAACTATTTTGAGCCGTGTCATGTTTGCCGTGGGAATTTGTCATGGATTGGGGTGGCATGAGTGCCACCTAAGCCCACATCATCTCATGCCATGAAGTAAAAGTCATGAATGGAGATGCTCTTAGTCCATGTACACTTTTTGAGATTTTTTTTCACAATTAATTATTTTTGTTTTTTATAAATAAGTATCACAAACACTCATGTGAGACCGTCTCACATCCTCTATGGGTCAAACACATAACCCGCTCAGTTGTAACCCGCCCAAGCTTGTCTTTTGTCCTCCCAGCGAGCCACCACACATTTAAAAAAAAAAACCTCTCATAATTTTAAAATGCAATATCTTGTGATTTTGAAGTCTAAAAATATCCGTGTGTTCGTCTCGACGAGAAAAATAAAACTAGATAGGTTATGATATAGTTTGATTTTTTTTAAAAAAAAATATTTTTTAACACACAAAATAATTGGGCCACGTTCTTATGAAGAAAGTAACAGTTTGGTCTTAAAAAACTAACATTTTATTGTAAGATGTAACAGCAGTTTCGCAAAATAATATAAATAATTGTTGTGGTTAGAAAAAGTAATAATTGAATGTAACACAGTGCATACTCCCTCCGTTTCATGTCACTTGAGACTTATTTCCTTTTTCGTCCGTTCCATGTGACTTGAGACTGCCCAAAATGGTAAATAAACTTTACTATTCTTCCCACTCATTTTCTCTCCTACTTTTACACTCACAACCCCAATCAACTTACTATTCCTCCCACTCATTCTCTCTCTTATTTATTTTTTCATACTCACAAACACATCCTCCCGCTATTTCTCTCTCTTACTTTTTCTTAATTTGTCTGCCAAAATTTTTGATCTCAAGTCACATGAAACAGAGGGAGTATATGATTGCAATATGCTATATAGATGAATGTAACAGTTTATAGGTTAAATGTTACATTTAAAAAAAAAAAACAAGAGTAAAAAATTGTTGGCATTTAATATGCAACGATCAGATTAATCAGGGCAATCACGTAAGCATATAACAATATCAGATTAAGCCAAAAGCAGAAACGTACCCACAAGAATAGGATCCAGGAAAGACGGAAACAATAAGAGAGTTAGAAAGACTTATCAGTTTAGATCGAGTCGCCTGTAAATAGACTCTCCTAAAAGAAACTATTGCCCCCTACTGGTGCGGCTGAGGGTCGCGGCAAATTCCTCCGAAGATGAAACAATCTCAGGAACGTACCAGGAAAACTTCGCACTAACAGGTACCGAACCACTTGCGACTACTGTCCCACTTCGCCGGAATTTCACTTCTCAGATCAACTACATATTACAAATTTAGAGAGAGAACAGTTTATTGCAATTAATTGCGTGTGTATAAACTGGTATAGGGATCGTATATTTATACTAGTATTAAGTCGGTTTAGGTTTTTTTAGAAGGACTCACAAACCTATCCGACTTCCAGTTACCTTTTCTTGAAGGAAAAGAAACTGCACGGTTAGAGTCCAGTTAGGAAACTAACTGACCTAGCGATTTTGTCAGGGACCATTCTGCAAATATTAGAAACTTCAAGTAAACTTTGTCAAAAAAGATAGGCCCTCGAACCGAACCATTAGCCCAAACGCCCTTAGCCCGAGCCCGATCGAGCGCGCATGTGGGGAAAGGTTCAAGCCCCACCTCACATGTAACTTGAACATGAGACTATGAAATGCCAAGTAATTTATGGCACTTCAACTACCCATTCCAAGTCCATGTGGGATGGCCCAAAAGCCTTTTATACTCCCAAGCAAATGGAAGATTTGCCTTTTCTTTCCCATGTGGGATGGCAACCAACCTATTTCATTCTTAGAAGCAAAAGTCTCTTAAAAACTCATCTTTAAAGTCTTTGAACTATGGATTTAATCCATCATTTGGCTTTCACCAAAACACCAATATTCTTCATGGTATAACATACTACAAGTATAAACATTGACCAAGGTTAAAGTCAATGGGACCCACCAATGGGACCCACTCAAAGTTGACCATTTTCAAGCCAAATTTCCAACAAAAATCATGTATATAATCAGTTTTGCATTTCAATTGAATGTAAAACCCTAGAAAAGTGTTACAATTGAGAAAAAAAAGTTACATTCATTTATTATAAAATGTAACATTAGTTTAGTTGTCAATCTTATGTTATCTTTAATATATTTCAGCAATATTGTGGTAAATTTTTGAAAAAAAAAGTTTTACATATGAGAAAAAAAGTGTTACATTTCTTTATAAAAAGTGTAATGACATGAAAAAAAAAGTTGGAGGGCAAAAAAAAATTAAAAAAAATTGGCTTGGCTCGGCTTAGAGCCGTCTCACGCCGTGAGACGGTCTCACAGGAGTCCACCTCTTTATGTATTTACCAAAATAACAATTTTTCAAAGGGATTAGCCCATTGTAATTTCGGTCGTGTTTCACTTTTACCATCAAACTTTATTTTATTTTTTTTCATTTTTACCATCGTACTAGAAAAAATAGTGTCATTTTATACCTAATATTTAACGTTGTTATCTTTATTAACGGAAAAATTATAAAAACTAACACCCATCACATATTTAACAAATAAAATAACGAAATGTGGTCAAATTGTAAGAACTTAGTTCAATTCATCTTCACCCAAGCACCAGTCAACCACCATCCCTCTGCTGTCGCCACCACCACCTTCAACCATCACCCCATTGCTGCAATCACCGCCACCACTACATAATCACAACCACCACCACCGCACCAAACCATCACTAAAACCACCGATTTCAATCCACAATCACCACAAAAAAAAATTTATCAGGGTTTGGGGAAAATCGGGGCCTCCAAAGTCCACCATCGCCACCCAAATTTACGAAAAATGAAAATCGAGCAAAATAAAAAATCAAAAATTAAAATCAAATTTGAACAAAACTAAATCTGGGTTTTCAAAGTTAAGCAAAGCTAAATCAGTATCAGTATCAAAATAAATATCAAAATCAAACTCAAATTTGGGTTTGAATGGTATGAAATTCAAACCAGAATCTGAGTTTCAAAATTATGAAAGTCAAACCCAAATCAGGCTTGAACGTATGAAATTCGAACCAGAGCAAGCAAAGATTCGATAAACGGAATCTAGGTTTCAGAAAACTTGTTGAGGCGGAGATACAAAATCCGAATCTGGGTTTAAATAATGAAACATAGAGTTTCTAAGGACATGGAACATACAAGGAAGCTATTATTCTCAACTACCGAAATCGGTTTGAATCAAAGATAATTCTTTGTGTGCGATTAGAAGGGTAACGAGAAAGTTGCCATTGTAATGGAGAAAAAAGGTGGGTGGCTTGTCGGAGGTGAGGATGGGGAAGGAGGTGAGATGGGGATGTGAATCAAATCTGAAAATGTTGGGTTTTCTGATGTTTTTTTCTTTATTTTTGTTTCCTCCTTGAACAGACACACACATTCAGGGTAAATAAGTAATTGCACCCATAAATGGTCATGTGCGTTGCACATGGCTAATTTGCTTAGTTTATGGTACCGAATTTCGTTCTTTATTTGTTGAATATGTAATGGGAGTTAGTTTTTATAATTTTTTCCGTTAATAAAGATAACGACGTTAAATTTTGGGTATAAAATGACACCAATTTTTCTAGTACGATGGTAAAAATGGAAAAAAAAATGAAGTTTGATGGTAAAAGTGAAACACAACCTAAAGTACAATGGACTAAAACGGAGTTCTTTCTTTTCAAAAGTATGTACTTAGGAAGACCAACTTTGCTCTATATCGCTACTAACAGTAGCGATTTATGTGTTTCGCTTTTGTTGGAAGTGATTTGTCACTAACACTTAATCCTACTTAATTACTAATTGAACCAAAATTGCTTTTAACATTAGCGAATTCCATTTAAATGAATTCGCTTGTATGTGAAGCGGCGCTTCACCGGTTAAACCCATTGTTTCTTACGCATTTCAAAGAAATTTAAGAAAATTTTCCAAAGCTCAGTGTGAAAGTTCATGAAAATCACTTCAACCTAGTCGACATTAGGGCTCGGTTTGGGCTTGATTGTGAGTGCAAAAATCTTGATTCGTCACTGGTGTTGGCGATTTTAAATCTAGGGTTCATCAAAATTGTAAGTTTTCCACTCCAAGCTAGGCGAATTAGGTTCGAATTTTGTTAGTTTTTTTTTCTTTTGATTGCATTTTCGTTGTACATTCATGTTGTATATGGCACTTATACTTTGGGTTGTGTTATTTATGCTTTGGGTTGGTGTTAATTTTAGGGTTAATTTTTATTCCAAATTTATGAATTTAGGCTCAAAATTGGTGGATTCGTGAATTTAGGGCTTTTGTGATTTTAGGGATTTAATTTGGGGATTTTTGTTAAAATTTTGAATCTATGGATTTTGTGATAATAGTGATTTAATGAAATTAGGTTCAAAAGTAGGATAGAGTGAAAAAAAAATCGGGTAACAACAGTCAGGTACGTATAGTAAAGGTGCCATAAAAAAGGGTATTTGACTAGGTAGCGTTATAAATAAAATGGGAAAGGTGCATGTAGCTTTCTTTGCATTCAAGTGCATAGCTTTTTTTGTATTCAACTGCATGCCTTTATAATTAGGCATAACAACTATCTTTCAAATCTATTACAACAAATAGCACAATTCAAAGTATGTTATAACTAAAGACACAATTCAAATCGTATACTACAAAATCCCATGAAATATCCACAAGTTCGATACAATTCGAATAGACACAAGCCAATATATTCCTTGCTAGTTGGACACATCATTTGACGACCGAAAACCCGCCTCTATTTTTCTTAGTGATAATTATTTAATTATTTATTTATGGTTTATTTATTCATTTAAATTATTTATTTATTTAAATATTTATGTGTACATTTTATGTTTCATAATAATTTATGCCTAGCATTTTATTTGAGTTGTTTGTGCTAGTGTAGAAGAGTTGGGACTTGATTGTAGTAGGGAGTTTAATTGTAATGGTAAGTAGTAGGGGAGGGGCCCTAAGTGTAACATTTTAAAAACATAATCATCCTACTCCCTCTATTTCACCTCACTCCCTCACCTTTTCTCCTCTCACACTCCATCTCTCCCAGTCATTTCTCTCTCTCTCTACCATTGTTGGGTAAGTTTTCTCTCCCTCCTTCTTCCCTCATTTTAGCCATCATCCCTTGGTTATTTCTCAATTCTCATATCACAAAAAATGTTTAGATCGTCGATAGGATCGTAAAGAACAAAGAAATTTCGAGTTCCGTCACCTTTGAGAAATCCGAGTAAGTTGCTTTTCCCCCATTTTTATGCTAAAATGTTCATCTTTAGTTTATGTAACGCTTTAGTTCATATATATGTCATTTTGGTTGAGTTTGGAATTTATTTGTATTTTGTTAATCTTTTGTGATTTTGGAGAATGTTGTGATTTAATCTTGGTTTGGGTTGATAGATGATGCTACTTAGGTCCCTTTCTAGTTTATAAGTTGTTTTGGTCCATAAATATGCTTGGTGGAAAGTTTGGTTGTGGTTGATTTTGAGAATTTTGTGAAATGGGTAAGAAAATGGAAGAACCCAGCTGTTGATTCCCGACCCAGAACCAGACCAGGCGCCCGCCCGGGTTGAGTCAGGCGCCCGCCCACCTGGGCTTTTTCCTTCGGCCAACCATCTGGTCAAATGAGCGCCCCCGACCCCTACCAAGCGCCCGCCCGACCCCTGTTCTGGAAATTTACCTTTTTGCTTGTTTAAAACTAAGTGGCTTCCCTAGTTTATGTTTATTTACTCTAATTAACTTAAGTTAACATCGTGGAACACTTTATTAATTGGAATTGGTTCTTTCGTGAATAAATATGTTATGGAATTTGATTAAGTATCATTTTGGGAATGTGGGCCATCTTTGATGTGTCGTTTGGATTGGTTTACCTTTGTGGTGATTTATTTGGAATGGTTCCCTACTTCGGAATCATGAGTTGTTTAATTAAGCTAATCTTTATTACTTAGCTTTCATTTGAAAGTCCAGGTGGTTATTTGTGTATCGAGTCATGCAATGGATATACTATAATGGCATAAGCCAAGTCCAGTATAGCATCGCCCATTGGTCCTTCTTTCCCCATCCAGATTGGCCTTGGATGGGATGAGCTAGCTCCTTTTGTGAGTATTCTAGCTAGACGTTTTGGAGCATGACTTTGTGGCATGGCTCCCGCCCTTTGTGGCACGTTACTTTGTTATTGGTTCCGGTACCGGGGGTTTTCTCTTCAGCTTTGATGCTACTATGAAGATGTTGATTGTTGAATTAAAGCTGCGCAGCGACCTTTTTTTGGTTCTATCAGTTGGGAAACCTTGGCTAATATCCTTTGTTACTTGTTTATTTTCGCTGCTATCTGTTAATTGATAAATACTATGTGCTAAGTGATATTTATTATTGTTTATTGCTTATTGCATCATAGCATGTCATGTAGTTGCATTAGTAACTTATGAGATTTATCTCACCCCCTTTCTTTTATCTTTGTTTTTCCTTAACCCCCCCCCCCAGGAGGAAAGGATCAGACTCGCTGATCACGAGGAGGACGTCGTGAGGGTTGAGCTTTTTGGGCAAGTTGTTATTGGTGGGTTTACATTACATAAATGTGTAACCGTTTTGGGAATAGTTGTACCAAACTTGACGTCATTAAGAATTGTACATTTTATTATTTTGGGTGCAAGCTTATGGAGCTTACACTAGTCTTTTTTTTCTTGTTGTTCAGTTGGATCTCAAAACTTTGTGTTATCATCTTTTGGTATAAAGAAAATTTTTATCTTCATTACTTTAGAGTTTATTGTTTAAGTCGACGTCCAGCTCGCGTACTCTGGGCCCGCGGGGTCGGGGTCGCGACAGTTGGTATCAGAGCTATGGTTTAGCTCTATGTATAAGTATAGGTGGACTAGAATTACCTAGGAGGGTAGATAGGTTAGGAGTGAGTAACGATGAGTATTTTATGCAGGTATTTGTTTGTAATGGCTAGAAGAAGAGCTGGTGAAGGCATCAGTGGGACTCAGAATCTTAATGGTCTACGGGAAGAAAACCGTGCAATGTGTCAGGGCAGGTTTGAAGCGGCCGTGAAAGCAATTCATGACTAAGGGCCGAGAAAGGAGCTTGTAGCACCTCCGCGATATGGGTTGGAGCAGTTCTTGAAGTTGAAACCAAGTGAGTACGACGGTGAGCCTGATGTGAAGAAGGCCGAGCTATGGATAGAATCGATGGAGAAAATCTACGATGTCTTTGGTTGCACTGATGAGGATAGGGTTCTGTTTGCAGCTTATAAGCTCGTGGGGGCTGCGGAACATTTGTGGAAGGCACTGAAGACCAATTGGGATGCGACTCTTGTACCATATCCTTGGGAGTGGTTCGTGAGGAAATTCAAGGATCATTTTATCTCTCTAGTGGATCAAAACCGGAAAGAGGTCGAGTTCCTCAGCTTGGAGCAAGGCATGATGTCAGTAGCACAGTACTCGGCTAAGTTCACAGAATTAGCCAGGTATTGTGACTACCTTGTGCGTACCGAGGAGCAGAAAGCGATGGGATTGATCAGGGGTTTGAAGACAGCTATTAGGACTCAACTTATAGCCCAAAGAATTCAACGTTTTCAGGATGCGGTGGACCGTGCATATTTGATAGAGCAAGACATCGGGGGACACAAGAGGAAGACTGAGATGGTTAACCCGGGAAAACAAGGAGGGCAAAACGGGGCTCAACCACATCGATATTCGGATAACAGAGGTAATTCTGGAGTGCAAACTCGATTCAGAAGGCAACTTCAAGGGCAACCAACGGTAGGAAATTAAGGTTCTAATAAGGGGACACGAAATGAGAAGATCTGCGGCTATTGTCAGAGGGAAGGACACTCAGAAGACAAGTGTTGAAAAAAAGCAAGGAAAATGTGTTAATTGTGGTCGGTTTGGGCACTTTGCGAGAGATTGTCCTAGAGGCAGATATCAACCATCCGGGAGTGATGCTGGTACTGCACTGGGTCAGAAGAGAGATCTTCGGGAAACCCTAAAGGTTCAGGGTAGGGTATTTGTGATCAACCAGCACTCGTCAGGTATTGAGCAATTTCAGGAGGTATTATTTTGCGTGAGAGAGCGAGCGCGTGCATTTTAGGATCATCGCATTCTCATGTTTATGTGCATTTAGTTGCATTTATTTCTCCTGAGTCTTTGACTTATGTGTTGTCAGTGTCTACTCCTATGGAGGAGTGTAGGATATCTGATGGAGTCTTATGTGCTCATGTTGTGCTTAAAGGTAGATATAACTTACCTGCTAAATTTGTCATATTGCTATTATAAGATTTTTGATGTTATTTTGAGAAGGGAAATGTCATGCTTTAGTCGATTGTTGTAGGAAAATTGTTACATCCTCTCTTCCCTTTTGCCTAAAATTGTTTTGAGACCGTTCCTTTGTGTAGAGTAAGCATATCTTTTCTTATTTGGAATCTGGCTATTTCGCTTCGATGGGTGACAATGGATGTCTATACCAAGTTGTTGGATGTATTTATCATTTGTAAGATTTCTATTTTTCTTCTGAACAGTACCTAGTATTTGGGAAAAGCTTGGGTTAAATTGTGTTGTTATGGTACAAGGTTGTAGTACTGATAATTAGATCAATATCCATATTGTATCGATTGGGTTGTAAGAATTGAGGATTCAATTGAGGATTTCTTGGTAGGAGATTTTTGTTTACTTCTAGCACATCTACGTGATTGCATCAAGAATGGGTTGTTATGAGGGAATACATGATTTGTATGAGTGATGAGTAGATTGTGGGAGTTATAATCATTAATGGTGGTAAGCGCGTTAAGATCGAGAGGACTAAGCACATTTTGGGAGAGTGATAATTTCCCGATCTATATTAAAGGCATTTTGAATTTTGAGTTTTGGTTAAATGGTTGTTCTATGGTTCTAAATCCTTCTTGGTGGCGTTCCTCGATTTGGATTAAGAGTATGTGAAGAAAATTGGGTATCAATACTTGGGCATATTAAAGAATACTATGATTTGGTATTGGGTCAGTTAGAATGTAGCTAGCCAATTGGTTTGTTATGATGGTAGTACTATTGAGCCTAAGTATCATTGAGATTATAAATGTATACATGAAAGACTAAGGTGGGTTAGCCATTGAAGATTTAGGATTTGCTAAATTTCTTTGGAGTGTATAAGCGGATCATCAATTTAAAGAGGGAGTTAGAGGAAAGCCTTGGAGGTAAAATGTGGATTGTTTTACGGATTACTGAGTATTTGTAATTGTTTTAGGCTTTCAAAGAGTTGGAGTAATGTGATGATGAAATTATAGTGTGGATTTAAGTAAACATTTGTATAAAATTTTGAGCTTACGTTGTACCTCTAGTTTAAGGTGTCATCTAAGGTGAAAGCACTATAATGGAAATCTTTGGAGATATAGTCACTTTGGTGAATACTATGGGGATGAAAAATTTCTTAGCTTGTCATATTTTAAGAAGCTGATTAAGCTCGGGATGGTTTAATGTTTGGAATTTCTGGGAAGTAATACTGAGTATACGGCTTACAAATGGAAGTATCTTGAGAGTGTAATTAAGGTTATGAATAAGGCAAACTTGTAGTATCTCGAGATTTATGTTTAGGAGAAATTGGGGTTCTTCGATTTTGAGGATGGATTTTAATTAGTAGTGGAGATAATGATTGAAGGAAGTTAAGTGCGAGAGGTTGTTATGTTGTAAACATTATTTAAGGTTACCATATGATGGTTTAGAATGGACAATTGAGAATTCGGGAAGTGGCAGAACTATCGTATCCATGGCTAATTGATCCTTCGGGTAAGTATTTCTAAAATTCGGGTTAATAAATAGAGCTATCTATGACTAAGGATTGATTGCAATTTTAGTGATATCGCCTTCAAATTATAGTTTGTTGTTATGGGACCAAGTTTAGAAATGATGATAATGGGTTACCAATGTTGGATAGTTTATGTTCTTTGAAAGGATAAAAATGAGTTAGTGCAAGTGGGTTAAGAAATACCAAGACTACGATTTTATTATGTTTTATTACCTAAGGAAGATAAATTTGGTAGTGGAGTTGATTCCAAATACTATTGGGATAATGAAAAATAAAACTTATGGATGTTGATGATTTAAGGGTTAATTGAATCATGGAGACTATGTCTGAATTATCAAATAGGTTCTTGATTGGGATTTTGAGTGCTAGATGAGAATCGATATTTTGTAGCCTCGATATGACTATGTGTTATGATTTTGATAAGTGAATTCGCGGGCGAATTCTTTTTAAGGAGGGTAGATTGTGACGACCCGAAAACCCGCCTCTATTTTTCTTAGTGATAATTATTTAATTATTTATTTATGGTTTATTTATTCATTTAAATATTTATGTGTACATTTTATGTTTCATAATAATTTATGCCTAGCATTTTATTTGAGTTGTTTGTGCTAGTGTAGAAGAGTTGAGACTTGATTGTAGTAGGGAGTTTAATTGTAATGGTAAGTAGTAGGGGAGGGGCCCTAAGTGTAACATTTTAAAAACATAATCATCCTACTCCTTCCATTTCATCTCCCTCCCTCACCTTTTCTCCTCTCACACTCCATCTCTCCCAGTCATTTCTATCTCTCTCTACCATTGTTGGGTAAGTTTTCTATCCCTCCTTCTTCCCTCATTTTAGCCATCATCCCTTGGTTATTTCTCAATTCTCATATCACGAAAAATGTTTAGATCGTCGATAGGATCGTAAAGAACAAAGAAATTTCGAGTTCCGTCACCTTTGAGAAATCCGAGTAAGTTGCTTTTCCCCCATTTTTATGCTAAAATGTTCATCTTTAGTTTATGTAACGCTTTAGTTCATATATATGTCATTTTGGTTGAGTTTGGAATTTATTTGTATTTTGTTCATCTTTTGTGATTTTGGAGAATGTTGTGATTTAATCTTGGTTTGGGTTGATAGATGATGCTACTTAGGTCCCTTTCTAGTTTATAAGTTGTTTTGGTCCATAAATATGCTTGGTGGAAAGTTTGGTTGTGGTTGATTTTGAGAATTTTGTGAAATGGGTAAGAAAATGGAAGAACCCAGCTGCTGATTCCCGACCCAGAACCAGACCAGGCGCCCGCCCGGGTTGAGCCAGGCACCCGCCCACCTGGGCTTTTTCCTTCGGCCAAACCTCTGGTCAAATGAGCGCCCGCCCGACCCCTACCAAGCGCCCGCCCGCCCCCCTGTTCTGGAAATTTACCTTTTTGCTTGTTTAAAACTAAGTGGCTTCCCTAGTTTATGTTTATTTACTCTAATTAACTTAAGTTAACATCGTGGAACACTTTATTAATTGGAATTGGTTCTTTCGTGAATAAATATGTTATGGAATTTGATTAAGTATCGTTTTGGGAATGTGGGCCATCTTTGATGTGTCGTTTGGATTGGTTTACCTTTGTGGTGATTTATTTGGAATGGTTCCCTACTTCGGAATCATGAGTTGTTTAATTAAGCTAATCTTTATTACTTAGCTTTCATTTGAAAGTCCAGCTGGTTATTTGTGTATCGAGTCAGGCAATGGATAATACTATAATGGCATAAGACAAGTCCAGTATAGCATCGCCCATTGGTCCTTCTTTCCCCCATCCAGATTGGCCTTGGATGGGATGAACTAGCTCCTTTTGTAAGTATTCTAGCTAGACGTTTTGGACCATGACTTTGTGGCATGGCTCCCGCCCATTGTGGCACGTTACTTTGTTATTGGTTCCGGTACCGGGGGTTTTCTCTTCAGCTTTGATGCTACTATGAAGATGTTGATTGTTGAATTGAAGCTGCGCAGCGACCTTTTTTTGGTTCTATCAGTTGGGAAACCTTGGCTAATATCCTTTGTTACTTGTTTATTTCCGCTGTTATCTGTTAATTGATAAATACTATGTGCTAAGTGATATTTATTATTGTTTATTGCTTATTGCATCATAGCATGTCATGTAGTTGCATTAGTAACTTATTGAGATTTATCTCACCCCCTTTCTTTTATCTTTGTTTTTCCTTAACCCCCCCCCCCCCCCCAGGAGGAAAGGATTAGACTCGCTGATCACGAGGAGGACGTCGCGAGGGTTGAGCTTTTTGGGCAAGTTGTTATTGGTGGGTTTACATTACATAAATGTGTAACCGTTTTGGGAATAGTTGTACCAAACTTGACGTCATTAAGAATTGTACATTTTATTATTTTGGGTGCAAGCTTATGGAGCTTACACTAGTCTTTTTTTTTCTCGTTGTTCAGTTGGATCTCAAAACTTTGTGTTATCATCTTTTGGTATAAAAGGAAATTTTTATCTTCATTACTTTAGAGTTTATTGTTTAAGTCGACGTCCAGCTCGCGTACTCCGGGCCCGCGGGGTCGGGGTCGCGACACATCATGCGCCTGTGTCCTTCCTTCTTACAAGTTGAACAATAAATTGATCGTTTTGCAGATTGAAAGGCTATATAATTTCAAAGTCGTCTTGATCTTGGTTGCCCTTGCTTTTGCATTGCGTCGAAGCTTTTGGATTTGGATAAAATCTTGGCACTTGATGATTTACATTCCAATAGTCCTCAAATTGCAATGGTTCAAAAGTATGTGATCATCTCTTGTAATATGACCGAAGACTGTAAAATTGATCAACGTAATTATGACCATCCACATTTAGTGATGTGCAACATGCAATAACATGTGAACACGACAAGTGATATGCAACTCATTTGCCATATGTGCAGGTACACTCAATAAATCTCATAGCTTGGATATTTCTACCTTTTTCACCGGACGTGCGGTTGTCACTTTGAAATACGCCTCTCATGAATGTTGAACCATCAAACATGGTGCGAGACATCCTTTTTGCTGATGTGATTATATCAACGATTGATCATCTGGCAGAGGATGCAAATACTCAACAATATTTCCAGGATTGTATTTTTGTAAACCAGGTAGGACAACAAGTAACCTTATATAAAATTGGAAAAACTGCACCAAAAATCACCCAACTATGACCCTTTTGTGGATTTGATCACCAAACTATTTTCGTTGCAAACAACACATCCAACTCTTTATTTTTTTCATCCATAGTCACTATCACTAACTCCGTTAGTTTTTTCCAGTTAAATGACAATGTGCAACGCATGTGATCAAACTTTAAAGGGTATTTTAGGTAGTTCACACTACTCTTACTTTTAAAGGTTAAATTTATTCAAAATAAGTCTCCGATCTACCGATATTTATTTTCTCAAGTTCATCACTGAACTTTTTTCTTCACTTAATATTTACTTTTGTCATTTATTATTTTGTTATAACCACCACCACCCCAACTTACCACCACCCTCAAATTTACCACCATCTTCAAAGTATATACCACCACCACACCACATCATTACCACAGTTAAATTCAAACACCATCGCGGCCACCACCCTCAAAATTATCCATAGCCACTTCAGCCTAACACCACCAAACCACCTCATCACCTCAACCACTCCATTGACAACCACACCATCGAAATCACTATACTAAACCTATATTCAAAAATAAAAACTGAACAGTTTTTCTTAGCATCGCCAAATTAAACAAGCAAAATTACCAATAAGATGGGTGGAATTATTTAACACCAGAATGCAAAAATAAAGTGATTCAGAGGCAATCGATTAGGAAACAAATCTGAACTTCCTCTGTGGTTACAGAGACCCAGGGAACTGAAATCGATTAGGGCATGTAACAATTCTCAGATACTCTTATGCAAAGATGCGGAATTGAACTGAAATTGAATCAATTTTAAGTATGTTTGTTGCATCTATGAGGGATCTAGGTAGGGATTTCGAGTGTGTTAGAACTGAAAAATCTATAGCATAAGAGGGCATTCGGAATCATCACCGGAATGAGACAATCGCTGGAATTTCGGATCTAAGTTTCGCAGTCAGAATCATCGTCGGAGTGAGACAATCTCCTTGATAGCGCAGGGGGAGGAGAGGCGTTATTGAAACACGGGAAAGGGAATGGTTGACCGAAGATTGGGGAAGTGACCGGTGATGGGGGAAGGGAGGGAAAAGAGAGATGTACATGGCTGGAAAGGGAGAAGAAGGGGGACGGTATGAGGGGTGAAGGGGAGGGAGGCGTGTCACGCCCCGGAAAATACTAAAATCCATAAACATAAAAACTTTACAAAATATACATCTCCAAAAATGCAAAATACCAAACCGGGCGCGTGAATTCAACTATGAAACCAATACCATCACACAATACCTCAACGAGATTATAACTCGGAGACTAGAAACAAACGCGGAAGCAAGAACAACTATTAACAAAAATACCCAAAGTACAACCGTATATACAAAACACTGAACGACTACGAACCCACAATAAAATACATAAAGGCTCCAAAGAGAAACTATCCCAAAGGCGATCAACCTGCTCAGAATATTTCTGCTACAACGGACCTCACAACGCTACCACTTGCTTTCCTAGGGGGGTTAAGGAAAAACAATTTGAAACAAGAAACGGGGTGAGATAAAATCTCAGTAAGTTACTAAATGCATCTACATGGCATAATATCATGCAAATCAATTATATAACTGAGCAAGTAAATCATATAACAACAAATGAGAAATCTCCCTATCGCCAACCGTCCCATACCAGTTGGAAATAACGACTAACTCATCATGCAGCACATAAGACTTAAATAAACACGTTACAAATGATACTGAGCCAAGGTTTCACCAAACCAATAGAACAATCGCTGTGCAGCTTCAACCGATAAATCAGTCAACAATAGCAGCATAACAGCTGAAGAGAGCCCCGGTCAGAACCGACCCATCAATCAATCAACCAATCGAACCATCTTCGTAGTAGCATAATAGCTGAAGAGAAAACCCCCGGTACCGGAACCAATAACCAAGTAATGTGCCACAAAGGGCGGGAGCCATGCCACAAAGTCATGCCTCAACCAAGGCCGATCTGGAAGAGGAAAATAAGGGCAAAACAATGGTCGACACCATAATGGACTTGGCCGGTGCCATCACAATATCTCACATCGCCCGACACAACCACAAATACCAGCTGGACTTTCAAGTAGAGGCTAAGTAATAAATACTAGCTTAGATAAACAACCAAAGATTCCAAAGTAGGGAACCATACCAATTAATCACCATAAAGATGCAAACGATTACTCAAGAAGAGTTCAACAACAACAAACACAAGAAGTTTCTCATAAAAGAGTCCAACAACGATAAACGAGATTGCTCATAGAAAGCCCAACAACATTGACCATTAAAACATGATGATTCCAAGATAAGGCACGTACCAAACACATCCTAAATATGATACCCACAAGTTACTCATAAAGATATACTAGGACTATGAACTCAACCATCTCATCACACCTGGAATTCCAAAGTAGAAAATCAGAATGAATACACCTTAAGGTTAATCAAACCGTAGGTACCCAATTGCCAATTCACGCTTTACCTCCGTTCATAACGAACCTATTCTAAACACCCCAAACGAATCCAAAAGGTTACACCTATTCATACATGATCACATACGGACCAAACCCAACACTTTAGTGTTCCAAAACAACCCTCTAGGTACTATAGGATATCACCTAAAACCTAGACCAAGTCTTATTCTAAAATCAATCCGATCAGTAATATAACTTTCAATTAAAGGGTCTCAAAGTATGAAATTCTCACTTATATCACAAAGATGATCATAACAACTCAATAAAGTCACTCAATTGGATTTACAAAACTTGTTCACAATGGATCGATACAACTCCTCTTAACCTCAAACACCCAATAAAATCCCGAAGTATAAAACTTATAACTTAACTGAACAACCTATACCATCTTGTAGTACTCGAACATAGCTTCGAAACGATAGTTTATACGCCTAAAACAGAGTCCGGATGAGAAAGTTATGGCCTCCGGAAGATTGAACGTAAAACGGACAATTGCGAAAGAGGAGGTTGTGCGCGCCCTCCCAAAAAGGGTGCGCGCGCCCCCTTTGATCAGAATGCTGGTTTTTGAGTGCACAAGAGGGTGCGCACTCCCTCCCCAAAAGGGAGCGCGCGCCCCCTTGCCCGATTCAGCTTTTTGGCCTTCCTGGTAGCCTAAATCTTCATTTTTCCATCATATACTAACATAACCTCTATTCCAACTTCAAAAACACAACTAAAACCCTTACTTTGCCTCTATAAACACTTCTAAAAACTAACTCTACTAAGAGTTCCAAACACAACAAAACCCAGAACAACCTTTGACTCCAAAACCAAGTCCAAATACCAAAGTTGCAAATAATCCAAATCAAACCAAAACCAACCCATAATCTAACACTCCTAATAAGTATACTAAGGTACTAGAACAACTTATAAGTCTACAATAACTCATCTAGCAACATTTAAACAACCCAAACCAAAGGATGATTCAAATACCCAAATTTCACAAAAATATGAATAAATTGCAAATAGGTTCCAAATCCACCAAAGAAGCCATATATAACAACTAGAGCATCAATGGAGTTAATGATGAACAATTTTAGTATAAATGGGGGAAAGTAACTTACCCGGATTTTATCAAAGGTGACGGAACTCAAAATTTCTTAGCTTCCTACGATCCTATCGACGATCTAAACATGTTTCATGTTATGAGAAATGAGAAATAATGAGGGGAAGATAGCTAAAATGAAGAGAGAAGGGAGAGAGAAATTTCTTACCTTTTCCCATGGAAATAGAGAGAGAAACTAGTGTGTGTGTGTGTGAGGGAAGAGGGAGTATGCAGGAGAGTGAGTGAGGGAGAGGGAGGTGAGGGAGTAATTGAAGAAATAATTCAAAAGTTACACTTAGACCCCCTCTTCCACTACCTACACAACTAACACAATAATTATACTTCCCACTAATAACTAAGATCCAATACTCTACACTAGCACAATTAACCGATTAAATGCTAGGCACGAAATTATTATGAGACACAAAATGCACACATAATTATTTAGATAAATAAATAAATAGACAATAAATAAATAATTTATTATTTATTACTACAAAAATAGAGGCGGGTTTTCGGGTCGTTACAAGGCGTCTGAGGTAGGGAGAGAACACACTTAGGGTTTTTGGTTTTGCCTCTTTTAAATTCAAACCCTGAAGTTTTTGAAATTAGAAATTGAACCTTACAATTTGTTATTTATTTTTCAGATTAGATTGCCTAAAATACCCCTTAAAGTTTAATCACACGCGTTGCACATTGCAATCTAACTGGTAAAAACTAACGGAGTTAGTGATAGTGACTATGGATGCAAAAAATAAAGAGTTGGATGTGTTGTTTGCAACGAAAATTAGTTTGGTGATCAAATCCACAAAAGGGTCATAGTTGGGTGATTTTTGGTGCAGTTTTTCCTATAAAATTCATCTCAATCTCCAAACAAACACTAAGGCAATGTCCTTTGTTTCCCATACCATGACTTTTTGTAAGAAATTGTTCTACCGTATTCGACCTTTATGTTTGCAATAATAACCCTAATTTTTAAATCTGAATCAGCCTTTATATGTTCGAGAACATAACATCCCGACCAATAAACTTAGTATCTAAGTTCGGGTGATCAAGACTGAGTCCAGAATATAAACAACAATGAGGGCCTCTTTACTTGGTCAATTCCCAATATCTTAACTTCTTCTGACACACACACGAGCATAAAAAAGGCATGGATAGTCTTTCATCAAACACTCAATTGCCCAGGTTCGGGTTGTGCTCTTTTTTAATTTAAAGCGTTGATTGGAAAATGTGTGGTACTTATTTATCTCATATTGCATCTCAATTTTCTTAGAAAATCGTATTACTTTGTAGATACCCCGGGAAAGCCACCTTGCTTGTCTAGAGAGATGGGTTCTCTTAAGATGTCTAATTTGATTTTATGTGTTTGTTTAGAGTCGTCACCTATGTTTTTAAAGGAACATAAGAAAACCTAATGTAGCCTATTTTATTTACGAAAATCAGAGATTTGAGGAATCGGGTCGAGGGTTAGATTATGTAGTGGGAATTAAGTACTTAAACACTTACTCCGTCCGACTAAGGCCGGTCTTACAAATAAGTGTTCTGCTTTGAATGATTTATGTTCTTCCTATGCTAACATATTTAAAAGAGTTTTTGGGGGGATTAGAGGGAGTTAGAATGTAGTGAGATAACTCTTTGGCCAACTTCAATGTAGTGAAGTAGCCTTTGGTGTCATGTCCCAATTTAGGCAGATTGCATGCTTAAGAAAAACAATAAAAAGAGGAGATGAAGTAGAGAAGAGATGATGCAAGAAAAGCAATTACCTAAAGAAAATATACATTGGACATTATTTCTGATAGAAAAATGACTTTAGCTAAATCTGCTGCAGTGCCAATATATTAGCATCATGGTCTTCATCTGGATACTGGTCCTCTTGTTGACAATCCAGAACAATACAGGAGATTGATTGGTAGAATTATTTATCTTTCAGTTACTAGGCCTGATATTGCTTATAGTGTCCATATCCTTAGTCAATTCATGGCTTCTCCAAGATTACCTCATTTCAATGCCGCCTTGAAGCTAGTAAGATATCTTAAAGGCTCAGTAGGTCAAGGTCTATTTTATCCAAAGACTAGCTCTCTTTTTCTCTCTGCTTTATGTGATGCTGACTGGGGTGCTTGTCCTAGCACAAGAAGGTCTCTATCAGGATATTGTGTACTTCTTGGTAATTGCCTCATATCTTGGATGTCAAAGAAACAAAATACCGTGTCCAGAAGCTCTGCAGAAGTTGAGTATAGAAGTATGGCAAATGCCTCTTGTGAAATTACTTGGCTTGTTTCTTTGCTTTCTGATCTATCCTGCAAATCTCTTAACCATGTTAAGCTTCATTGTGATAGCAAAGTTCCTTTACATATAGTGTCTAATCATGTGTTTTATGAAGAACAAAACACATTGAGATAGACTGTCATTTGATCAGGAATAAGGTGAAGTCTGGTCTCATTTCTCCTATCCATATTTTTACTCTCCAACAACCTGCTGATATGTTCACCAAAGCTTTGTATTCAGGGCAACATAGACATCTCCTCAACAAACTGCAAGTCATCAATATCTTCTTGCCTACCAGTTTGAGGGGGGATATTAACAGAGATGTAACTACTGAATCTTATAGGGTGTTAGTTGTAAATACTTCAGTTACTAAGGACTGTTAAGTAACTAAGTTAGTTAGAATAGAATCTTTCAGTTAGAGCAGTTACTAAGTTTGTTATCTCAGCTTGTATAAATCATGAGCTCAGCTCACAAATTCCCTTCAAGTCCAGAAGTTTCAAACATTCAAATGTGTTCGCCGAGGTCGTTAATTTGGAGTGCTACTATTAACGACAGTTAAAGTCGTTGCATCTTACGAGAAGATTGCCAGTAACCGTTAGCACCAGTGCGGTGCAATTACTTCTTACGTAGATTGTGTTCAACACAAGCCT
Organism: Campanula takesimana; assembly: GCA_026119855.1. NCBI lineage: Eukaryota > Viridiplantae > Streptophyta > Magnoliopsida > Asterales > Campanulaceae > Campanula > Campanula takesimana. The sequence goes on along the minus strand of JAOWBW010000659.1, from coordinate 39,149 downwards.
CGACTAAAATCCGTCCCCATTTTGCATTTAATATTTCCATCATTTTCAAGAAAGCCATTATTTTCCCTAACAAATTGTCCATTCATAATGCAAGTGAGTGAAAAGTAGATGGGTAAGTAATGGACATTTTATAATATAATATATGAACTTTATGAGGACAAAAATATCCAAAACACTATTCATCCTTTACCATTTAAGGAATAAAGCAACTAAGAATTTTAAACTGTGACTTACCAAAAAAGAAAGTAAGAAAACCTTAAATAGGGACAGATGGAGTAACATGTTGAAACAAAAGAGAATGCTTTCCCAAATGAACCAAAAATATTTCAAATTTATTTTAACTGAAACCTAAATTCGAAACAATATAAGAAGAGGGAAATCACAAATGAATACTATATCTATACAAACCCCAATTCGTCCTATTGTGGCTTCGACTTAGAGCTGCAATGTGGGTAAACGACCGTCCGATTAATCGGCAACCGGAGTTCACAATTCACATGCAACCAAACTTCGCCGACCCAAACGGTCCAATCCGCCACCGCGTCTTCCCCTTCCCTTTCAAATGAAACAACACCACCCCTTCCCTAATCGAATCCTCCGCCAGGTACTGCAGCCGTGGCTCCAACGGAATCTCCCTCGAAACCACCGAGTACGGCAACAACTCCGACGAGTTCTTCCGAACGTCGAACGGGTCAGATTGTAATTCCGCTATGTCCAATCCATGAAAGCTGAGTCTGAACTGGGTGTGGGAGAACGTCGCGTGGGCTTTCAGGTTGTTGTTTTGCGCCTTGATTATGATCGTCATCTGGACCGCTAATTGGCCGGCTTGGGAGTAGTATAAGTCGTTTAATTGAGCTTCGGTTACGATTAAGGCGGGGAGTTTGGGCCGGATTGCGAGGTAGCTGACGAACACGGCGACGCCGGCGATTATCACCGCGACGGCGATGAAGGAAATGATGACCGCCACTGCCCAGATTAAAGGACTGGTCCGGCGTTGTGGGCCAAGAACTAGCTTTACCATTGGTTGTGTAATGGTGGGGAAAGGGCAGCATTAGAGGGTGGAATTGGGTAAAGATTTTTTTTTGGGATTTTTTCTGGTATTAAGGTTTATATGTTGACATGATTATGGGGGGGATTTTGGGTTGGGAAGGTATAGAGATTGATTGTGATTTGGGGTTTAGGGTTCTTTGATGTAATTGGTGGGAAAGGTTTTGGGTACCTTTCCCATTGATAAAGCTACCATTATTAATCTTACCTCAGTTTTTTGTTTCTCTTTCTAGGAATCTTTTTGAAGCACTTTGCCTTGCAGAGTGGAAATCCAAGATTTGTTCATTGTGGTGGCTTTTTTTGTTACTTAACGATATTGTATTAAGGCACAAAATCAAGTCATAAAATCTTGCTCACAAAATGAGGTGACGATATTTTATTAGTTGCATCAATAATGGACCCTCCACACTCTAATTAAAAATACCAATAAAATCATTACATTTAAATTTTTGTTAGCAAGTTTTTATAATTTTTGTGCCCTTGTATTATTCATTAGAATAAGGGCATTGAGTTATAATGACGTCCGTACAAAGCACTTTTTATGTATTGTGATGGAGTATTGATATAAAAACCTACTCCTTCCGTCCCACACCCTCTCATTTGCACAGAGATTATGAGATTGTGAAAGTGATGTAAGTGTTGTTAGTATAAAAGTAAAGTGAGAGAGAGAATGAGTGAGAGAAAATAGAAAGTTGATTGGTGTTGTGAACATAAAAATAAGTAGGAGAGAGAATGAGTGAGAGGACTAATAAAGATTCTTTGTTATTTTAGGAACTTGACATATGATGCTGTAACCAAGTGCTTGGTATTCAACACTTTCAATAAAATCAGTCCACTTTAAAAGTGTGTATCTCTCGATCTTTTTATCCAAAAATTACAAACAAAATATCAACGGATAGGTATCTGAGTCTAGTTTCTAAAGCACTTTTCGGATCATCATTTGGATTTTTCTAGAGAGAGTTATGGCTGTTTGACCAGAGGCAGTCATAAGGACAGATTCATTCGAAAATTGGGAAAGTCTTCATGCTTATCATGCCTCTTAAGTTTTCTATCTTATATTATCTCTACATAATAATTGTTATATCAATCCTTAAGTATTTTGATGATTCCTAAGCTTGGAGGGATGTTCCAAGTAACTATAAATACCCTACTAGATGGCATTGTAAAAGATATTGAGAGTTGAATTTTGAGTTAATAAAATATAAGTTGTGCTTTGTGCCTTCTTTCTTGTTGTTATCTCTTTGGTGGATTCTATTAGAGCGTTGAACAACTTATTACTCTGTATCTTTCGGTGGATTCCGTTGAGTGGTGAGTATTTATGCCCCATATTTCAAGGTGGATTCCTTGAAGGTGGTGAGCATTCCTATCCGTTACTATCCGTTTTTATCCTCTTTTCTTCTCTTCTTTTCCGCTGCGTTTTTCCGATGTCAAATTGGCATCAGAGCTGGTTGCGTTTCCTGAAATTCCGTTTTATTCGTTTCATCTTCTTTTTCATTTCTCTTTCTCTTTCATCAATTCTTTTTTTTTTCTTAATTTCATTTCATTATTAAAAAAGAACTATTTTTTCTTGATTCGCCATGTTTGAGTTGGCTTGGCCATTTACCAATTCATTTACTCCATTGCCCGTTGTTGATTGGTCTAAACCACCAATTTATGATGATTATCCTCAAAATGTAATAGAATTTTCGTATCATCAATTCAAAAATGGTTCGCAACCATGTTTCGATGAATGTGTGGAATTGGGTCAAATTTGTGAATCTTTCGCATCTTCTTTTATTGAAAGTTCAAATGTTTTCAATACGCTTTCATTGTGTCGGTCAAATAATACTATTGAAAATCTCAAACTTGACTGTTGCTACAAAGATCCTTTTGATGTCGATCATTCAAGTTTTTCAATCTCTTGGTTCATCAAGAAACTTATTATTGACTACTTTCTCATAACTCGTTGGACCGAGTGGATGGATGTCGTCACAAGGGCAATAAAATATAAAATTCATCATGGTCTTTTGAAGAGAACTCTTACAAGTTTTTTTCATATACTACACAAAATTCGTGGGCGAATTTTCTTCAAGTGGAGGAGTATGACGCCGGAACCAAGTGCTTGGTATTCGACACTTTCAATAAAATCAGTTCACTTTAAAAGTATGTATCTATTGAACATTTTATCCAAAAATTACAAAGAAATATCAACAGATAGGCCTCTATGTCTAGTTTCTACAGCACTTTTCGGATCATCATTTGGATTTTTTTAGAGAGAGTTATGGCTGTTTGACCAGAAAGCAGTCACAGGGACAGATTCATTCGAAAATTGGGAAAGTCTTCATGCTTATCATGTCTCTTAAGTTTTCTATCTTATCTTATCTCTCTACATAATAATTGCTATATCAATCCTTAAGTATTTTCATAATTCCTAAGTTTGAAGGGATGTTCCAAGTAACTATAAATACCCTACTAGATGGCATTGTAAAAGATATTGAGAGTTGAATTTTGAGTTAATAAAATATAAGTTGTGCTTTGTGCCTTCTTTCTTGTTGTTATCTCTTTGGTGGATTCCATTAGAGCGTTGAACAACTTGTTACTCTGCATCTCTTCGGTGGATTCCGTTGAGTGGTGAGTATTTATGCCCTGTATCTTCAAGGTGAATCCCTTGAAGTGGTGAGCATTCCTATCCGTTACTATCCGTTTTTACCCTCTTTTATTTTCTCTTATTTTCTGCTGCGTTACTCCCTCTTTTCCCCTCTCTGTCTGGGTATGGTGTGCGTGTGTTTGTGTTTGGTAGTCAGTTGGAGAAGATAAGTGCGTGGGTTTGTGTTTGGTAGTTAGTTGGAGAAGACAAGTGCACGACACAATTCATTCCTTTAAAGTCTCTATTAGCAGTAGTGTTCTAAAAGAAGTCCGCCTAGGCGCTAGGCGTTCATGAAACGCTTAAGTCCTGTCTAGGATATTATAGTTATTTTTGAATTCACGGCTCCGCCTAAATCCCACCTAGGCCCCCTTGCGGCGCCTAACGACCGCCTAGCGTTTTTTAGAACATTGATTAGCAGTAGCGAGATCGTTAATAAAATCACTTTCACAAGGAACAACAATGTTTTTTTTTTTTTTTTTTTTTTTTTTTTGAAGATGTTGGCTAGAACTTTATTTTCAAAACACTTTGGCGTTATTAACATGAATTGTCATATACTCCCTCTGTCCCATACCAACGGGCACTTTTGGTCAAAGCAATTTGAACTTTGACTAACATTTTATGCTTAATTATTAATCACCATAAAAATTAAAACAACAATTACTAAATTAGTAATAGAAACATTATCAATAACTATTTTTAAATTTTTATGGAGATAAATTATTTAGCATAAAATGTTAGTCAAAGTTCAAGTATGTTTAACCAAAAGTGCCCATTGGTGTAGGATGGAGGGAGTATCTTAGTACAAAAGAAGTTTTACTACGATTTTGGTGGTTACTTTTATTGAACTTCAGCTAAAATCATAAAAATTAAGTTATTTTAATAAAATTGGAAAATTGTTTTTTTTTTGATGGAAAATTGGAAAATTGTTAAAGATAATATTTTTGATGATATTAATAATATTTAAAATTTTAATTCTTATAACTACTACCTCCATCTTGGAGTATATGTTCACTTTCTTTTTAGTCTGTCCCAAAGTATATGTCCACTTAAAAAAATGGCAAAAAATCTTTACTATTCCTCCAACTCATTCTCTCTCCTACTTTACTTTTATACTCATAACACCGATCAACTTACTATTCCCCCTGCATAACACTTACTCCCTCCGTCCTATTTCAAATTGCAAATACTAGGTTGACACGGGGATTAAGGGAAAAAGTGAAAAATGTGATGTGTTGTGAGTGTTGATAGTTGAGTGGGAGAGAGAAAGTGGGGTAGAAAATAGTTAGTGGGTTAATGGATGTGAGTGTGCAAGGGGGTTAAAACTTGTCATTTTTGGATTTTGCAATTTTAGTTGGGACACCCTTTTTGGCAAGTTTTGCAATTTGAAATGGGACGGGAGTACATCACTTCCACTACTTCTTAGTTTCCATGCTAATGAAAGGGTAGAGATATACTCTGGGACAGATAATATTTATAAGTTTAAATAAAATAAAATTAAAATAAAATTAAAATTAAAATTAAAATTAGAGTATCATGAAATAATATAAAAATGAGATAAAAATCGTAGGATGTGGAGAAAAGTCAAAATATTCACACATTCATAGTATTTAAATCCATGACGCAGTCACCACTATCATGCATACGTATTGGGCAATGCTAGGGGCATAATTTTTTTTCACAAAATGAGGTGACGATATTTTATTTGCTATATCAATAGTAGAGCCGGCACACACTAATTAAAAACATCAATAAAATTTTGACACATCATTTTGTAAATCAAATTTTGTGGTACTTTTTTTATAACTTTATATTTACCCATACGTATGTACTATGTACTCCCTCCATCGCAGTTTAAGGTTCTTACTTTTCTTTTTGATATGTCCCAGTTTAAGGTTCTTAGTTGATTTATTCCTTAAATGATAAAAGATGAATAGTGTTTTGGACATTATTGTCCTCATAACGTTCATACTCCCTCCGTCTCAGCACAAGTGAGACTTCTTTTTTTTTGGGACGTCCCACTAAAAGTGAGACTGCTCCAAATGAAAATGTTTCAACACAACTCATTCTCTCTCTTCATTCTCCACTATTCAATTTATTCAACCAAAACTACTATTTATCCCACTCATTATCTTTCTTCATTTTCTACCACTCAATTTATCCAACTAACACTACTACTTACTCCATTCATTATCTCTCTTCATTTTCTACCACACATTCACTAGTTTTTATTAATTAGCGTGCAAACTCCTCTAGTTCTATTTGTGCTGGGACGGAGTGAGTATATTACAAAAAAAACCATCACTTACCCATTTACTTTTCACCCACTTGCTTTATGAATAGACAACTATATCCTCCACCCATTAGTATTCTTGACTCAAATTTGCATTGATTTTTTTAATAAACGTGTAAAGTCAAACTAAAAACCTTTTAAACCTGGGCGGAGGGAGTGTATAGATACAAAGTATACACGGGTTATAAATATCATTCTCATCAAAAAGTCAGGACTCACGTACGTGTCATTCACCCCTAACATTTTGCCGCCACCTCACTACAACGCCCCCCCCCCCCCCCTCCCCCATCCACACTCTTTAATTTCTCCACCACCTGCTCACACAAGCAGCTTCCCGCAGTCCCCTAATCCCAGGTATCATCCACTCTGTTTTCGAATTTTTCTTCAATCTCTTTTCTCTCTAGTTGTCTCCTACTTTTGCCATGGATTATGTTGCATTTTGAATTTATAGCTTGCTGTTAATTTGCATTTCCAATAGCAATTGTTTGATTTTTGTGGATATCTAGGGTTCATGCGCCTGTAATTTGGGTCAGTTTGTTTCGCCTACACATTTCCTGTCGTTTGTCGCACATGGCCATTAGTCCGTTTTGAATTTGGTTTCATTTGTTTTGATTGCTTATGTTTCCTAGAAGAGAGCACAAATGTTGTTTGTGGGGTTGGTCTGAATAACTAGACTTGCCCCATTTTTGGTACAAAGTTCTCTTCTAAAACCTTAGGGAGACATAAATCTCAGTAGGGCAGATTAGACTACTATTTTTATACAGTGGCGAATCGGTTCCTTCCATTCTTATTGATTTGCTTTGGTCATTGAGCAATTGATCTAATTTATCTCCCAACTGGTATTCTCTCCAAAATCACACCCTTTTTCTCATGGTTGACATCTATCATATTGAAATGTTATAATAATGAGGCAGTTGTATTAGTTCACGGAGGGTGACCCTTCAATGGCCGACTTCTTTCTCTTTTTGTTCTTTATTGGTTGGGGTAGGACGGGGCCCGAGATCGTCCCATTGTCTTTGCTTTTGATCAGAAAATTACTCCTTTTTCTAGCAAACAAATTTATTCATGCAGCCGCGGTTTCATGATTATAGCATCTTATGCAAAATCGATCTGTTCTGAAGCTTTGCTTTCCAGGATGATTGTGTTTGTGTAACACCCCAACTTTTCATAACTAACAATTAATAACTTAACTTGAATAATTCCCAAGTCAGAATGCCCCAACGGCTATAAATAACGAGAATTCAAACTTAAACTAACAATCAATTCCATAACGGCTAGTACAAGCCACTAGCTCGAGATGGTAACTAATGGAAAAGATAACGTTCAACTCAGTTTTAACGGAAATCATAACTATTAACTAACTTTACTAAAAGGCAACCTCTACGCCGCCCAATCCTTGCGACCTGCGGGTTACTTACTTGAAGCCTGAAGAAAAAAAAGAGAATGAAAGGAATGAGCGAACAATGCCCAGTAAGTTCATACGGAATCCCCTCGGGTACTAAGAGGAGATAACCGAAACGGACGGTAACAAGAATTAACAACGAAAGGATAACTCAATGATCAAACGAACACTCAGTTTGAAAGCATTTAACTTGATGAAAAACAATTCATTACTTGAAAACACGTGGCTTCAGAGACAGTTTCCAAAACACAACATTTTTCACACACTTTACTTTACTTTACTTTACTTTACTTTACTTTATTTCATTTAGGGATTAAGCACGCGCTGTACCCAGGGCTTGGGTTTCTACTGACCGCACCCAAAATCGGTATATCATGATAACCTACGCTACTTCATCAAGCAACGCAAAGGGGTCCACATGTTCATCTTGGAACTATGGATAACTGTAAGGGATCCACTTATCCGTTTCGGGATTATGGATAACTGTAAGGGGTCCACTTATCCGTTTCGGGATTATGGATAACTGTTATCACTTTTCTTATTACAAAACTTCACTTTAAAGAGCTTTACAAAACAAAGCTTAACTTTACAAAACTTTACTTGATCACTTTTTAAAAGGTGTACATCTCAATTTAGACACCAAGCCACAATAAGAATCATACACATGATAACCCAATTGAACAACAACAATATCAATAGGGTGGATAACAAAGAACGGTAGCATTCGCAGAACGGAATAGTTTTTAAAATACTAACTAGCCACATAGATAGTGTACTTTAACAAAACAGAGATTGGGAATCCTAAACAAAGGATTGAAATCAAACACTACTAAGAGCGTAATCCCTTACCTTAGCCTTGCGTTTTACTTGCTCGCTTACTCCACTTGTATAATCTACAAACATGCAATAACTCAATCTTAGATACAAGTAACGCTATTTTACTTTCCGTCCCCAAAATACTACTTTATTTTACTAGGTTAACCTTGTGAGTAATCTCTTTGATCTACTTTAGATCAAACTCAAACTAGGGTTATACTATACGTTAACTTTATACCCAAAATATCCCTTTTTGGTCTACCAAAATACCCCTAGGGTTTAATTAATTTTATTCCCAATTAACATGTTCCAGGGTTACATTATACCCATTAAATCACTATTCCCAGATTACTATTCACAGACACTATTCACAGCTTAATAATCCCAGATTACTATTCACAGTCACTATTCACAGCTTAATAATCCCAGATTACTATTCACAGTACACATTACACAGCTTAATAATCCCAGATTACTATTCACAGTACACAACACACACTAAAAACACCTTCAGAAACATACACTCACACACGCATAATACACACACACACAGTAAACACACACACAACACTTTAGAACACACACACACAAATAGCACACACATAAACACACACTACTCGACACACGCACACACTCACAGTGTATGCACACTCACACTATTACTCATATATATATATATATGCACAAAACTCATACTCACTTCATCTTCCTTGTTATTAAACCTAAACTTAAACCCTAGTTCAAACAGTGTAACTATTAGGGTTTCAAAATAATCAATTCATGATGATCATAGCTTAATGGAAAGGTGGAGAAGATAGAGATTATTAGGTCGATTACCTCCGATGAACGCGACCACCCCTTTTCTTTCTTTTCTCTTCTCCGATCTCTCTCTCTGTGCGATCTCTCTCTCTCTGCGGTCTCTATCTCTTTGATCGCCGCCCCCTCTCCCTATTTCCCGTTCTATTCTTTGCGGTGAGAAAATAATAGGTTTAGGGATTTTAAAAGGGTATTTATAATAAAAGGGTTTTTTTTTGATTTCCTAATTAAAAGTTACAATAACCTATTGGGCTTCTATTTACTAAAGCCCGAAATAACCCAATACTTATTCTTAATTACTGAGCCCAAAATTTAATTAAAAAGAGTTCACAATTAAAATAATAAGAAATTGGGCAGGGTATTACAGTTTTTGACAGTTGCGGAGCCAGAAATTTTTAAGGGGGGGGGGGATAATTTTTGTTTAGGAAAAGGGGGCAAAAAATATTTAGTGCATTTTATTTTTTACACATGAGGAGGGGTGGGGGCGAGATTTAATATATTGCACTAATACCCCTGGCTTTCAGAAAAATTGCTCTAGTAAAAACATTCTTAAAAAAACAAAGGCGCGTATGTCTGCCCCTGGCTTGTAATGTCAACAAGTAAAAGTTCTACTGGCTGCTTGTGTAGTAACTGGTAAATATGGATGTGCAGGGAGATCATAGATGAGGATGTAGTTGGGGGCTAGCTAGAATGTCTAGTTTTATTTTAGTTAAACCTCAATGGTGCTCAGTCGGTATCGAGGATGTTACTTATACTTGCATTGTTACTCAAGGATCAGATCAACCCCTTTTATTCTATTTTTCTTACTACAAGTCCTACCTTTCTCTGGACCCCACGGATGGTGGGAGCTCTTGAAGCACCAGTCTGCCCTTTAATGTTGGCAATGGAAAAAGTAGAGTTTATTAGTACCTCATCTTTAAGAGTATAGAAGGTGGACGAGCATACCAGACTAGTACGAAAGACGAGCAAGAAATGGAAAGAGAAACTATGGCTGGTATGAGTAACATAAAGCATGTGTAGCTGAATCTCAAAGGGGAGCGACCAAAACAACTCATGTTAAAGGGGTGATCAAAATAGAGCGGTTGAAGGAATGCCCAAATAGGTCTCAGTAACTCAAGCTTCCCACCTTATCTTGAATGTATGTTTTTAAAGAAATTGGTCACCTTGAAATTTAGGGAGTAAGTGATCAGTTTAGAGGCACACATACAACACCAATCCCGGGAAGTCCTCTTACGGGGCCTACAGCCCTGCAGTGTTGGGCATATTCTGAACCTAAGTCTACGCATGGAGACTTCTTTTGAATGATAGTTCTAGCTTCCTTAGCATCAAGCCTTATTTTAGGGTTGCTTTTTGTCACTACGACGCTAAAACAAAGAAGGTTTGGACATTAATTTTTAGTGAGTGCCATGATTTTCATTCATCATTGTTGGGAGAGAAGTAACTCAAAAATTACAATACTGTCTCAACTGATTTTGTAAGGAGAAGAAATTTTGAATATCATTTCTTCAGAAGTTGTTTAATACTCCCTCCGTTCCAAGTAAGTTGAAACATTCATTTTGAAGTTGGGAAATTAAGGATATAATATTATATTAAGAATGAAAGGTAGTGAGGAAGAGAGAGAATTAGTGGTGAAGGAAAGAGAATGAGTGGAGAATAATGAGTGGTTGGGAGAAAGAGAGAGAATGAGTGGAGGATTATTAAAGTAATAAAAAGCTTCCATTTTTAGATTGTTGCAACTAAAGTGAAATGCCTTAAATGGCAAAATGTTTCAACTTGGAACAGAGGGAGTATGAACTATGATTTTTAATTGTGAGTTCGTTACTCTGATCTTCCTATGAAATATATTAGTCTACTACTTTAATGGTTATGAATGGGGGTTACACACACTTGTGCAAAGCATAGCTTTTATATTGACAGTCATGAATACACAAATATTTAGAGCAATGTTATACACACACACGCACCCCTCATTACTGAGTACACCTCTTTTATGCTTTAAACTACTCTACTGTGCGGTGGATTAAAGCATGAAGGGCGTGTACTCAGTAATTTTTTTTATTTTTTTTGGGTGGGGGGGGGGGGGGGGGTTGTATAACAATCCTCAATATCTATCTAATATGTAGCTATTTCTGTATGCAGAATTGGAAATTAAATGAAAACTTTACGTCGAAGATAGTGATGGTATGTAGTTATCAGAGATGCAGTTATAGGTATATCTGATGGCATCCATAATAGCAATCGTGACAAGGCCTGCATTGGTTATTAAATATTCCTTTATATATGGTTTTGGAAGCGTTTGGATAGTTATAAACACATTGGTTGAGCTTCTCTGCGCTGCCATCTGCTTTCATGTGTATATGTTTTGGAGAACTGTGATTTGGGGTGTCGCTCTTGTAACCCTACCTGCCCGAGCTTTGACTGCATTACAGAGGGAGAAGCTGGTTAGTGAATTTTAGGTTACTTATATTACTGTCTTTCTCCAAATAGGCATTAAGGCATATAACTTTTCCTACCTCTTTCCCCTTTAAAAATAAATAAATTGTTTCTTCATTATAATTACTATACACTGCTCTCAAGCAACACCAGAGGCATCTTGGACACACACACACACACACACACATATATATACATACATATATATATATATATATATATATATATATATATATATATATATATGTGTGTGTGTGTGTGTGTGTATGTATTTGTATGTATGTATGTATATGTGTGTGTGTGTGTGTGTGTGTGTGTGTGTGTATGTGTGTGTGTGTCTTTTGATACTTTGAAAAAATAAAGTTGTGGTATACAGCTGCAAGCACGCCTGAATGAGATGCAAGAGGAGTTGGAGGCCCTTGTATGGGACAGGAAGGCACTTCAAGAACGACTTCAAGTAGTGATCAGAGAGCATACTATGATGGAGGTGATGTTAGCAGAACTGGAAGAGGAACATGATCAGGCCATCACAAAAATTGAAGTATTAGAGACGGAGGTAAGCAAATCATTTGCATATTGCAAGCACTTAAATCTTTATGCTTGTGAAGTGGTCGATTTGTGTTTATATACTTGTGTAGACAAGTGTTGGTTGCCAAAAAATGATCATTATGCTAACGAACACTTCTTGTTTATAGTAGCTATTTAGATGGCTGTCCTGATATTGAGAAAATTTATCTGCTTCTGTCAAGGCATTGCAAAAACTTAACCTCAAGACTAATATTCGTTCATTTTTATTGCTCAACTGAGAAATGATGGCTCTCCATATCAGTTTCTGTCTTTGGCCACCTAAAGTAGCTTCTACGGTTCAATTTGGAGTGAAATATATTTCATTAAAGGATAAGGTAGTGATAGTGGGTAGAGAGGAGCATGTGTAGGGGATGGATGAAGGCTTAATATGCAAAGCGATGAGGACGGAATAAGGGTTGCGATACCAATTGAAGACATGTTTTTCTTTTTCTTTTTGAGAGGACATGCCTTTTATTTTAGCAAAACAAAATTTAAGTTATGACATACTCCCTCCATCCCACCTCACTTGAGACTTAAGAGGTGGGCACAATAACTAAGGAAAAAGAATAAAATAAAGAAAGTGTGTGGTAGAAAATGAAGAGAGAGAATGAGTGGGTGTTGGTTGAATAAATTGAGTGGTTAAAAATGAAGAGAGAGAATAAGTGGTGGGGTAGATTCAATATAAATTTTTTAAAAGTTGACTATTTTTGGGAGGTCTCAAGTGAGCTGAGACAGACCAAAATGGAAATAAGTCTCAAGTGAGCTGGGACGGAGGGAGTATATATGATCAATTATTATGTTCGGGTTTTACCTAGATGCTCTAAATGTTTAAGGAGCAATGTTAATCATGTGAGGCTCACATGATTTATAGCCAAAAATGATTTTGATGGTACGTATGAAACACGAGCACCATGGTAGCGGCTGGCCTCTTGCGGAAGGAAATGGAATATTGAGTACTTTGAGAAATTGTCGAAGTTGAGTAACTAATTTATTATTTTGGGCCTGTTTTTTAAAGTCCAGTAGATTGGTGCAAAATCTTGTATGCTAATTCTTATTGGCTGGCTGTCTATCGTACACATTTTGTCATTACTAATGACAAATGCACGACATGTTAATATCTAAGCATGATATAAGTTGTGGGTGCCATCTCTATCACCTTAAGGTTTTAGATGAGTTAGTTACTTAACATGGTATCGGAGCTCTAGGTTGGGCAAGGTTTTGAGTTCGACTCTTCCCGCTTGCATTTATCCTATAAATTAATTACAAAGGGTACGTATTGGCCTAATTGCACCCTTATATTAAATCCACGTATGCACGTGATGGGGAGTGTTAATATCTAAGCATTATACATTGTGGGTGCCCTCTCTATCACTTTAAGGTTTTAGAGGAGTTGGTTACTTAACACGACATCATAAATTGTTTTGTAGATGATGCTTATTGCATTGTACCAATTGGATTTTGAGTGGTTTGGTCGTTAGATCTTACGTACTCCCTCCGTTCCGGTTCGTCCCAGTTTGAGGTTCTTAGTTGCTTTATTCTATAAATAGCAAAGTACAAACAATGTTTTGGACAATTTTATCCTCAAAAGTTCATCTAATTACAAAAAGACCGTTACTTTCTTAACTTACTTTTCACACACTTGCTTAATTACTTTCTTAACTTACTTTTTATCCACTTGCTTAATGAATAGTGTTTGAAAAATATATCCTTTACTCCCTCCTTTTGTTGAACCATTTTCATTTTCATTGGTTTATTAATAAGCGTGCAAAGTCAAACTAAGAACCTTAAACCGAGACGGAGGAAGTATTAAATTTGAGTGCATGATGTTTTCTTTTCCCATCCTTTCTTCACGATGACATATGAGGATGCATGTTAGCTACCCCAAATTATTTTGGGACCAAGGCTTTGCTGTTGGTGGTGGTGGTGAGGCACATACGGGGGAAGGGGCCCCGGTCGCCCTTTGAATCTTCAGTAGGGACTTTAGTCTTTTGATTACAGTAGGGGTCGCGAGAGAGCAGGGTCGCACCTTCTTTTGTATCCATGTAGGAGTATTGCAGGAGTGGCGCTAGGCAATAATGGAAACTGCTCCCCTCTGTTCCAAAATGACCTTCCCAATTTTTTCGCCGTCACTACAAATGAACTTTGAACAATAATTTTAGGTTGATCTAATTATTTTAAGGCTTAATTGCAATTTGGTTATTGACTTTGTCCAAAATTTGCAATGTTGATGCTGTCTTTTCAATTTCGCCAATTGGTATACCCATTTTGTCATTTTGTTGCAATCCAATTACAAAAGTAACTAAGTGTTAGTTTTCTAACAGATTTTATATCATGTGACTAGCACATGACGTTTTAAGGGACGTTTTAATTTATTTTTGGAGCTACACATATCCGATTGATATGATTGTTTTTTTAAATTGAAACTAACATTTAAATTTACAACATATTCCCTCCGTCACACCTCACTTGAGACTTATTTCCATTTTGTTCCGTCCCACTTCACTTGAGACTCCCCAAAATCGTAATCTTTTTACTATTTTATATTCAATCTACCCCACCCACTCATTCTCTCTCTTCATTTTCTACCCCACATTTTCCTTATTTTATTATTTTTCCTTAGTTATTGTGCCCACCTCTTAGGTCTCAAGTGAGGTGGGACGGAGGGAGTATATTTTTTTAGTAATTTTTTCGGGTGATGGGATTATTTTATATTAAATCTTAATTTTAAATATTAAAAAAAAAACACGTGATATAATAATCTAAAAAAATGTGTTGGCCCCAAATATGTTTCATATGAAGTAAATGTTATATGTAGATTATCAGTTCATAAAAATATTTGATAGGAAAAAGGGAGAGGAAGAAAATCATGAATCGAGGGAAGAGTGTATGTGGAAGGGGTGATGCGGGAATATGGCGGAGGGTAGAAGAAAGCAAACATTAGGAAATAAGGTATATCATAGTGGAAAGTAGTAATTTTTCAGATTATTTTTTCCGTGTCCTCTATTTTTTAAATATTTTCATTTATTTAAATTACAAATTAATATAATATAATTAGTTCAACAAAACTTTTGTCAAAAAATATATGTTGTAGATTTAAATATTAGCTTCTGTTTAAAAAAAAAGAATCATACCAATCGGTTATGTGTAGCTTCACAAACATCTTAAATCATCATGTGCTAGTCATACGACATAAAATCTGTTAAAAAACTAACACCCAGTTACTTTTGTAGTCAGATTGCAACAAAATGACAAAGTGAGTATACCAATTGGCGAAATTGAAAACACAGCATCAACATTGCAATTTTTCGAAAAAGTCAGGAACCATATTGCAATTAACCCTTATTTTAATGAAAATATAAACTTGTTAGTGATATTATTATTGATGTTATGTGGATAATTGTATTAGATTTTTCATTAGTATTATTAAAACAACATAACATTATTGCTCAAAGATCATATATATATCTATATCTATATATAAAAGCAGAATAGTTTGCTAAATTAGGAAATTTTTAATTTTCCCGCCAAAATTAATTTCTTAATTTAGAAATTTTGATGTTTAGTGAGTAATGTGATTTTGACTGTTCGTATTATGGTAGCATTAATTAAAGAATTAAGAGAAAAACCTTGCTCTTGACCATTTGAACAGGTACATTTTTTAAGAAAATGAAACGATGGTTTCAACACTAAATGTAGCAACCTTTTAGCTTTTTTACAGTTTGAGTATGAGTAGTTGAATATGAAAAGTTACTCCCTCTATATATGAAAAATTCTCATGCTGTTGGATATAAGCAAAACAATCGCAAGTACAACAAATTATTGTCTCCCTATTGCAATACTACAACCACTACACCTCTGCGGTTTTGGAATATCCGGCAGCTAAAGAAGCGGCAACGGCGGAGGTAAACTGGAGAGATCCAGGAGCACTTGGTTTGACCGCTAACCTAACTCAGCTTGAAGAAAGGTAGAGTACATGTTATTTGATGGTTTCGGAATCCCTGGAAATGAAGAAAGAAGCATCGTGGATGAAGGCGGAACTTTATCATCACAACGCTTTGCTATAAAATTTAAATCACCTTCTAAAAATTGAAGAATTGAATATTGAGAAATTGAGAAGAGTGAATTTTGTTTGTAAAATGGGTAAGGGGAGAGAGAAATGGAGTTTCTGAGTAAGTGTGGAGAAGGATGGAGGGTTGGTTTTATCAGAGAAACAAGTCCTTACTAATCTGTGCAAATAAAGATCGCAAATTTGGCTGAACATATTTTTGGGAGATAGGGGGAGAATTTCTAGGCTTTAAAATCGAAGATTATTTTGTAACTTCTGTTAGGTCCTAACAAAGTGTTTTGATGAAGATTGATCATTTAACTAGACAAAGTTAAATGGTCTAAAGTGTCAAGAGTGAAAGTTCAAAATGTTACACTAAGATCCCTCTAAGTTTCCCATATTTTCAACAGTGATTTCCAACACCTGCCAAGGCCACAAAATATTCAATATTAGACTCAATGGAAAGATAATTTAATGTTGTACAAGAATATGCAATCAATTTTCGCATTGGAGCTCCGGAAGGAAAGTTATGTCCAAATTACTAGAAGGGTGAAACAACGAAAATGAAAGTCAAGGGTGCTAAGTGAAAGTTTCATTATTCATGCAGAAAGAAGTTTGCAGATTATTTTCAAATGATGAATAGTGGTCTTACCCATTTCCAACATTGACTCAACATTGAAGACTACCAATTACATCTTGACCAAACCCAACGGCTATTTCATTCTTACCCTTATAAATTAAACCCAAACTCACCCATTTCAAGTGTGCACCCAGCACCATTTTCCCCATTCCTTTCAAAACCTTAGTGTGTGCAATAAACACCAATTGCACACACTAATACTTTTTACCCATAAACCCAACCCAAACCTTTGATAGTAGACCATGGTGTGTGTAACCAAAATGTACACCTATTCATATACCACACCAAATACACTTCAAACCATCCAAACATTGAGGGGGAACACCAACGATCCAAGAAGAGCTTCCATCCGACAAATTTAAGTGTCATGAAAAGGAAGAACTACATCACATTTGTGAACCATTTTATTTTTTCTTTTATGCTATGCAACTAGCATGCTTAATTAGTGAGGCTAATTAAGTTGGAAAATTCCGAGGGGATTTTCTAAACAATTCATGTATTGCCCGAGTGAAGGGATTATAGTGGATTGTTTCCCATTGTTGAGGATGATGGGGTGTGGATGTAGGAGATGTTGTTATACTCCGAACCACGTTAAAAACTCTTGTCTCTTGTCTCTTTTACTTCTCGTCTTGCACTTTCATTTTTCATATCAATTATTCTTTCTTGCTTTATTCAAAACTTGGTTGATCATTTAGACAAGATAAAATTGATATAGTAAATAGGAATATATATGTTAGACAACATCTATAAGGCCATAGAAATTATCTATTCCGCTGCGCATAATTCCTACTCATTTTTGGCCTTTAGAATGCAAGAGAAAATAATGACCTTTCAAGATAGTTGACCTTCATCTCGAAGATAGTAGACCTATCTCAAAGATAGTCGACCTATCTCAAAGATAGTCGACCTTGTTATCTCATTCCTTTTCAACTATCTAGTGTCATAATCTCTAAACAGGGACTTTCAACTTCTTTTACATTCAATAATTGATTTTTTTTTTTTGTTTGAATGAATAATTGAATTTATTTAAGAGATTGTGTTTGTGCATATTTGTTTTGTACTTTTCTTCTAAATAGTATCTTGATTTTTTATTTTGAAAATAAGCTCTTTTCTTAATTTTTTGGAAAGAGCTTAATTTTTTCCTAAGTACCGCAATTATTTTTAAAAAATCTATTTTTTCTCGAGATTTGTTACTTTTTAAAGTCATATCAATCATCGTGTTACAATATTTGAAAACAATTTTATTTCTTCTATAGAAATATTAATTAGGAAAAGATGTTATTAATGAGATTAAGTAAAATTTGGAATCTTATTTTTTGCCATCACAACCATGGTGTTACCAAGTTTGAAAATATTTTCATTCCATGTATAGTAATATTAATTAGGATATGATTTTGTTAATGATGTTTAAATTTTGAATTTTAATTTTGTTACTGAAGACCTTTTTAAAGGTTAAATATTTCATTTGGTCAACATAAAAAAGTACTCTCATTTTAATGTGTGTCCTGTATTTTCTTTTGGCATTCTAATTTGTACGGGAATTGTAGGGTGTGGCGGAGATGATCATATTCTTGGAGATTTCTTGGGAGATGTGGATAGAGACTAGATAGGATTTAGGCTTTAAAACCGGAAACTACTATCCTTTGCAATCAATTATTTGAATTTATTTAAGATAATTTGTGTGTGCATGATTTTTTTATTTTTTTATTTTTGGGTTCAGCTTGATTTTTTTTCAAATTTTATTTTTTAAAGAGTTGCTTATTTATTTTTTATGAACCCAACTTGATTTCTTTTTCAAATTTTATTTATAAAGAGTTGCTTAATTTTTATAGTTTTTTTTTTTTTAATTTAAATTTTTAACTCGAAGCTTAATTTTTTTCTAACCACCTTCTTACTGCAACCCCAATTTTGGTGTTAACTTTTGTTTCTCTTTTTGAGCATTGGTGTTAAAGTTTTTTTTTTTTTGAAGCATGGTGTTAAAGTTGTTAAAAAACTGAAAAGTCACGTAGTTACCAAGAGAATGATTAAAATAAAAGAGCGTAAGGAAGAGAAGATGTGAGGTAATTACCCTATTGTGGTCTTATTTTCAACAACTTAAGCTGTTGTGTCTTTCTCAATTTATTTTCATATTGGGTAAATATAAAGTCACAAAAAAGGTTCATAAAATGTGGCTTATAAAATGATGTGTCAAAATTCTATTGGTGTTTTTTTATTAGGTGGCGTTTGTTTTTTTTAAGTGTTAAGTCCTGAAATCTGAATGCATATCTGAATTGATAAGAGGCAGCGTCTGAAAGCTGATTTCTGAATTATTCAAACTGTTTGATTATTCATCTGAATACACATCTGAATTTAGGATTACGACATTGAATGAAGTAGAAAAATGACGTGAATAGTTGTTTATATAGTGTTTTAGTTGGATATCTTTAGAATTATGAGTTTAACAAAAAATATAAATTGAAAAAAAATCAATTCAGAGGCAAATCAGACTTCATTTTAGGTCTGAACATTAAGAGGCAATTAAGATGCTTTTAGATCTGAATCTGAAAAAAAAACAGACTGACTTAATGCCTTAAGGTTTGACTCTCTCAGACATTCACCCCATTAAGTGGCTCTGAATGGAAAAACAAACAAGACCTTAGAGTGTGCCGGGTCCACAATCGATGCAAACAATAAAATATCGTCACCTCACTTTGTATCCATCATTTTGTAAACTTATTTGAGAAAATTTTGGGGGAAACTAGTTTCTCCATAACTTATAAAAAGTCCTTTTTTTATAGGGGTTAAGGTTTAGGGTTTTGAATTTAGGGTTTGGTGTTTAAGGTTTAAGGGTTAAAAAGTGGACTTTTTATAACTTATGGAGGAACTAGGTTCCCCCAAATCCAACTCAACTTCTTTTATGCCCCTAGCATTGCCCTTTGATATTAAGGCTATGTTGTCGTTGGTATTTTTCAGTATGTCTATTTTATTTTAGTTTTGAAAGATTGTGATTTTTTTTCCTACACTATCCCATATTTGTCATATGATTTCCAGTCATCTTTAAAAACTATTCCAAAATTTATAAGACTTTTAATATTTGAATTATTTTTTCACTTCTTTTGGTCTTTGCCATAAGCTTATTTGTTTATTTTCACTTATCAAGTTCGTAATACATACATCACAAGTTTTAACATACGATTCAATAAAATTACTCCCTCATTTCAACATGAATCTAATTTTTATAAAGGGCACTCTTAAAATGTGTATTTTCTAAAATTGGTATAAACATTTTTTCTCTCCATTTACTAAACTTTTAATTTGGAAATTATATAACGAATAAAATAAACAAATTGGTAGAGACAGACGAATTGAAAGGTGAAGTTTCTAATGAGACACCCTTTTGAGTAAAAAGTGAAGCTTTTATGGGACGGAGGGAGTATGTCATATTTTATTATTCATATCATATTTAATAAAAATGGAAAATTTATTTATAGATTGACAAACTCAAGTTACACATATGTTTATCAAGTTTGTACTAACCGAATTTCAAAATTTTAATAAATTTGAATGTTTTAATTTTTGTTGAAGAATTTCATCTTGAGTATTCAGTATTACCGTGCATCGCACGGGTGCACTACTAGTTCGTAATAACGACAAAAAAGTGGGATGATTATTTTTGGGGCGGAGGGAGTATTAGGCCTAACATGATTGACTCGGTTACGTTGGATTCAAATCGAGTATAAAATCAAATAATCGGGATGAGCAAAGTATGTCGGGTTTTCCCTCTAAATTCCACGCATGAGACCATGGAAGTCCAAAAATAAAATGAAGAAAGTAGCATAGTCAAAGTAAATAACATATTTAAGCAGCAATTATCAAATAATGATTGTATCCAATTATAATCTATCAACTGAGATTGGCAATCATGCCATAGCATAATGTTATCGATCATTATGATATGGTAGGATTATCATTCTCAGTTGATAGTCTCTAAAGAATGTAGCTTTAGTTGACATCTTTTGGCACTGGTTATTGTTTAGAGCAACATCCTGTTCGGATGGGCTTCTGTTTCTAATATCTTGAAATTGCTTCATATGAGTTTCTTTAAAAGTTATTTCTTCTGATGGCAAAGTTCCATATATAGTATCGTATCAACATAAAGTCTTTCTGTGATGGAGGATCACTAGAAACACAATTCTTAAACTAGTCAACAAACCTTGTATAGAGATGATCATGGTTTCATCTGATCTCGATTCATTAACTAAAAAGGTTGAGGTTGTGAATGTTGGATGCTTAAATATTTGCACATTTCAACAGGTGCAGGATTTGAAAAATGAAAACTGCCGACTGAACGAAGTCCAAGGTAAATCACGTTGGTGCTCCAGTAGCCTTCTTGATGGGTACGGCCAAAAGCTCAAGGATGTTAGTAAACCTCCCTCCGGGTCATTCTTGTGGGGCTCCATTAAAAACGACCCGCCTCAAGATTTTTCGACGCACAAAAATGCTTGGGATGATTCCGGTGCATATAAAACCGAAGAGCACGATGTTCTTGAAACAGGGGGCGGACAAATAGGAATTCTCTTGGCACAAAGCTTATTCAGTGCAATATTATCGCTTTTGGTTGGTATAATTATATGGGAAGCTGATGACCCTTGCATGCCTCTAGTCTTGGCTCTTTTCACAGTAGTCGGTATGTCATTAAGGAGTGTGGTTCAATTCTTCTCAACTGTCAAGAACAAACCCGCTTCTGATGCAGTCGCCCTTTTGAGCTTCAATTGGTTTATACTCGGCATTCTCACTTATCCTACACTTCCCAGGATTGCTCGTATGTCAGCCCCGTTTTCTGTAAGTTGTTTTGAGATGATATTAGGATGGTTTGGCTTCTCTTTCTTAAGTTCTTAGTTTACATGTTATTACTTTAGTTTATAGCTCTTGGATATAATCTTGTATTTTATTCGTCCTGCTTGTCTAGCTTGTACAGTACAAGTTTAGGTTGTTTTGTTCTCGGGGCTTTTCTCGCTCAACATGGTCCCACGGACGGACGTCAGTTGGAAGTTCAGCTCTTTCTGTTTTGTTGTGAAGTCTATCCAGCCAAGCATGTTGCTAAATGTTTGAGAAATATGTAGGTTTGTATTTGCAGAAGTTATTACCGTACTGTGTTGATACTGATCTATGTAATTGTATTAATTTTTCTGATTTTGTAGTGAATTTAGTCGACTTGTACTCAGTGCTCTATATTGGATGGTGCCTTAAAAAAAAACTGAAGGTTTGTTCCTTGATATAAGAGTTTCTTCTCCTGCAGTTGTTGCTGTAATAAGAATTGCATGTGTTGATGTTCAATAATGTACAAACAAAAAGAGGAGAAAGTGACAAATGGAGCCTGAATACATCTTGCTTGCATTGTTGCTACAATGCCCTATTTTGATAAGTATTTCTTCATGTAAAATTTTGGGTTTAAGAGGGAAAAAAGGGTCAATTGTAGTACAATCAGTCATCTAACTATGATTGATAGTATCGTTTAATCAAATGAACAACAATCCTTACCAACCCATTGGGAGTTTAAAACCCTAAGAACTTTATTTTATTGATAAAAATTATTGAGGGTTTTTAGTTTATTTATAAAACTACTCTGCTATGTAAATGTGTCTAATACTACATACTCCCTCCGACCCAGCTCACTTGAGACTTATTTCTATTTTGGCCCGTCCCAGACTCCCAGCTCACTTGAGTCTTGAGACCTCCACAAAATAGCCAATTTTTTATAATTTCATATTGAATCAACCCCACCACTCATTTTCTCTCTTCATTTGCACCACTCAATTTATTCAACTAACACTACTACTTACCCAACTTATTCTCTCTCTTCATTTTCTACCACACATTTTTCTTATTTTATTATTTGTTTCCTTAGTTATTGTGCCCATCTCTTAGGTATCAAGTGAGGTGAGACGGCTGGAGTTGTTGGGATGCAACCCAAAGTTCCACATCGGCAATTGAAAAATAATTGTCAGGTATTTAAGAGCACCCACCCACTTCATTAGCATGAGGCCTTTTGGGTGATGCTCAAAAACAAATATGTGCAGGCTGGGCCCAAAGAGGACAATATTATACTAATGTGGAGAGTGGTGGTTGTGGTCACTGTCCCTACAAATGGTATCACATTGCGAATGGAGTCTTATAATCGAAAGACATCCTGATGGTAGTTATCATACGGATTTCGAACCGCTCCACCGAAGAGTTAGCTGCACCGCTCCACCGGATGGTGTAGATCTTGTCCACGTCGATGGAGCTAATCAAACGGCTGGAGCTATAATTAATAAAACGATGTCGTTTGCATCCGTATTTCGAATATTGGAAAATTATGTATTCGGAAGAGCTATACGCTGCCGTTAACGGCCCCGTTAACGGAGATAACTGGAATCGCCCGCTCAAATGTTGGCGCTCAAACATGTCTTATCATCTAATTGGTATTAGTGATCAAATAACCTAATTGTTTCATTATTCAAAAATCAAAAGGAGCGGAGACACAAAAGGCGATTTTGCTCCCAGCTTGGTGAAATCTTGAATCTTGATCTTGATTCGAATCAAACACATTTGTGGTTCTCAGTACATTTTGATTCGAATCAAACAATGTGGTTCTCAGTACATTTATGTCGTTATTATTGATGCAGCATAATAATACATGCCTGGTTGGTTGCGTTTTGTAATGGCTTCCATACGAATACTTTTGTGGTTTTGGCTCTCTGTGTTGACATTTATTTACTTTCTTCTGTACAACATTCACATGCCTTGTATGTTAGGTCTTGAAGGATCTACCTTTGTTAGCTCCTTCAAGATGTATCGATGCAAATAGCTATATTAAAAATTACATCGTGTCATAATCATTTTTCTTTAAGCTAATCAATCATTACTCCATCGCTCGTGACTTCATTTAGTACATTTTGACCTCATCGCTTTGGTTTTGTATCGTGAAACTCCAATCCCAAATTAGACAGATATGAGTTTTTTTTTGTTAAGATGACTTTGGATAATACGAAGGCTAAATCTTTAGATGACTTTTTTTTTAGATCCCTGTGTTTTTTGTTAAGATCCCTATTTTTTTTTGTTAAGATGGCTTTCGTTAAGATGGCTTTGGTTTTGTAGATCCCTATGTTTTTTTGTAGATCCCTTTGGTTAATACGAATGCTAGACCTTTTTCCAAAAGCTATCGATGCATTGGATGATTTGTTAGCATCTCTGCTTTAGGCTCCCAATCTTTAAGTGCATGGCTCTTATCATTAAAGCGATTTTGTTCCGTGTAGTAATAATTAATTGTTGTAAACAGATATTTGTAATTATGAGCAGGATGGGCACTCTGGAAGGAGAGATGGAGCTTGATCCTGAGGTTGAAATCTTGGACAAACCATACATTGGCCAAGTATTCATCACTATAAAATCGGTATATGACTTTTATAATGCGTATGCAGGTCGGCAAGGGTTTAGCATTCGTGTTAACCAAAGCCATTATAAAAAGATAAAACAATGAGGGTGGATTGCAAATTTTGTTGCAAAAAACAAGGGGTGAAACAGAAGGACGATAGGTGAGTGGGTGCCTCAAATCCTCGGGATGAGATACGTTGTGGATGTGATGCCTTTATTTCTATTCGTTGGGATCAAGATAAGAAAGCGTACGTATTAAACAAGTTCTATGAGTGGCATAACCACGTCTTACACAAAGCTGAGTGTAAGCACATGGGCTTTCACTCCTGGTCAAGCTGTTGTTGTTGGAGATTATGCCCTAGGCCCTTGAGAAAAGCCTTACGTTACATCATGTTCTCATTTGTTATGGAGATAACAACCTTGGATTATTATATGTTTTACATGTTTATTATAATAATCTCCGTCCCTAGTACTTATGAAGGACTAGTATAAGTTTAATTGATGATCATATGATGATCATGTGTATGTGATACAAATTAAACTTATGGGTACTTGTTGGAGAACAAATACTGGACTTGACCCACCTATGAGATTTATGTCATGGTCAGATGTCATAATTAAATCTCATAATAGTTATATCATTTATCCTTAGACCTGAGATTATCATAGTCTTCCACATGATAAACATTATGTTTGACGTACTAAAACGCTACCCCTGACCTGGTGGTTATAAAGGCTACGATTGGCATAATCGGATTCATGTAGGGAAGAATGATAAGTCAAGATGGGATTTGTCCCTCTCTCAAGAGAGATATCTGCTTGGCCTCTCGATGAGTGAGATTGATGATAGTGTATGGCCGTACCCAAATGAATTGAACTGTTCAATGTCATTTGCTCATATCAATCTACTCGGAATCGAGAAAGCATTGGACAACAGAAGTTGACGTGGACCATGACTTATGTCCAATATGATATCACGTGACAAAAGGATTGTGATATGTTCTATAAGGATGAACGAACGTCGTTAAGTTATATTAATTGGGTAGTCATGATGGCTTGCTAGAGTCCGCTCATGATTTATGGGTTTGACCTTGGTTGGACTCATTACCAACTTAATATAATCCTATGGGGTCACACACAGAAGAACGAATCAAGAAAAAGGTAAAAGCTGAGTTTCTAGCGGGCACGGCCGTGCCAGTTATAAAGCTCGACCTTGCCAAACGGTTTGGCACGACCGTGCCAATTAACAAGCACGACCGTGCAAGAATTCAACTTGGGCATGTCTTGTTCGCACCAAGTGGCACGGCCGTACCACTTTGTGAGCACGACCGTGCCAGAGTTTTTGGAGCCAGATTTTGGTAAGTTTAATTGGGTGACGGGATTAGGTCTCAAGGGTCCTTAAGGGTTAAGGATTTTTGAGTATTAATAATCCTCTTTCACCAGCCATTAAACTAATGCAACCTAGTATGTTTGAGAAACATAATTCTTGATCAAAGATTGTGAATCAAAGATCAAGAACACCAAAATTCATATAGCTTTGAATACTAGAAAAACGTGTTTTCTAATGGGTCTAGCAATCCAGATCTAGAATGGTTCTAGATATTCGTTCGCGTGTGGATACACATAGAGGATGCTTGCTTTAGCATCTCAAGTTCGTGTTCCTGTGATCCTGATTCAAAGAACGCGAAGAACGAGGAGATCAAATCTTAAAGCTTGAATACTTGAAGATTTGAAGATCCGAAAAATTCTAAACGCACAACATGGTTAGTATTCTAAATTCATCTTGCTATTAATTTAATCATCATGAATGGATATTGGGCTTAGAGTTTTGTTGATTTATATTGCTTTCTTCCGCTGCGCATGTTGCCCCAAAACCCAACAGTGGTATCAGAGCCCCGTTCATGTATGGTTATTTTAATATTATCATGTTTGATATATGATTTGATTATATGATCTAGCATGATAGAATTTAGAATAAGGGATTTATGTGAATTGTTTGGTGAAACAATTATATATTTGATATAGTATGATTATGAACAAGGTTTTCAAGTTGCTTGATTAATATGATTAATCTATTTATCGGATCATCAATTTCTTTAATTGGATTATTGAATTGATGATTTTTGATTTTGAAGAACAAATTGTTTGTTCTTCGGGTTTGATGTTTATGATAATTTGATTATCATAAATAGTTGAATTCTTAAAGGATCAAGATTTGATAAATTGCGATCGTGCGGTTTGCGTGCAATACACGTTTTGTGCAGAATTTTCGTCTAGAATTTCCGTGCAGAATACGTTCATCGCACATGCAGTCCAGAATTTTGTACAAAATTTTCGTGCAGTTCGCGTGCAATGCACGTGCAATGCACGAATTAGTGCAGATTTTTCGTGCACTTCGCGTGCAGTGCAAATTTCTGAATTCGTGTTTTTCAGACTTGGAGATGCATTGTAGAATAAGTATTGTTCATGAAATTGGATTCTATGAAGTAATGTATTCTTAATAGAGTTGGACTCTATGAAAGAATTCATTATTCAACATTTATTATACCAAAGAGTAGGACTCTATGAAAATCTAAAATTCATAATTATATTCACATAGTATCTATTCATTAATTAATTAGATTAATTATACCTTTGATTATGCGCGTTGCTATATGAAAGAACCTTCTTAAAATTTAAGTCAAGTGCCAATCCATTATTAAAACACATGTGAGTAAACCGGGTATTTTTATGCGGGTTCTAACCATCGCGAGGCGCATTAATTCTATCAGTGTATGAGCATGATGAGTGAAAGAGTGATTCCTATGCGTTTAACGTGGTTTGAGGCTATTAATTAGGCTATCATAAGATGTCTAACAATCTCATAAAAGATTTAAGAGTCACATATGATATGATTGATAAGGAGTTATCTACCTAAATAGCTTGGTCTTTGCATCTTGCCCTCGCGGACGTAAGATCAAGTGAAATATGGATCTTAGCCCACTTAAAATTATATTATACAATTTTTGTATTTGAAGGTTATATAATTTAGTGGGAGTATTTATGAAATACAAATAATTTATCTCTTAAATGATTGGTATGAAATATAGGTGTATATTTATTTGCATATTTATGTAGAATGTTATATTATGCTTTAATTATGTTTATTACTGCGATCTGTTCTTTAAAAGGAAAAGTTAAATGAGAATGAAATTAATTTCTTTGATTGGATCATGAGTTTAAGAATTGTTCTAAAGTAAGAACGAAATTATACATTCTTAATAATCCTAAGTAACATAAATTGCAATATTAATTTGATTAATATGTTCCGTAGGATCATCAAAATTTAATTTGATTAACTTGTTGATGATCTTAGATTCATGAATAAATTGTTTATTCTGGGTTTTGATGATCATGATGATTCGATCACCATGAACACCAAATCCTAATTGAATCAATGAAAGCAATTTTGAGGTAAATTTTTGAAATTTAAAATCTACCGCTTTTATGATAAATATTTTGAGTTGAATTTAATTGTCAGATGTTTGGTTTTAGAAACCGTGTTTCCTGAAATTAAATGTCAAGTTCAAAGCTATTTTGGGTTGAATCTTGTTGGGTATGCCCACTTATATCTCAGTTTCAATGTAATAGGATTGATTAGATTTGATTGATCCATCACCTAAGTTTTATTTTATGGACTTTAGACCCACATGTAAGAAGTATTTATACTTCATTTTTTAGGTTGTCCATTGTAATAGAATAGGCTTAGGAATAGGGCAAGAAGATCAAATTTGAAGAAAATCACTCCGTGAGTTTGAGCTACGCGCCATGCCCTCTTCATTTTTGCGCCATGCGCCTATTCAGCGCGCGCGCATAAGGTGATGCGCCTAGCTATGCTACGCGCCCCATTGGCTCATGCGCGCCTCTTAGCTCAAACGCGCCTCAAAGAAGTGTTTTTAACACTCAGTGATTTAACGAAGATTCAAAGACTTGAAGAGATTCAAACTACGCCAATGATCCAACGGTGGTTAAATAACACGAATGCACCCGCATCTAAGGACACCTGTCCATAACGGTCATATTTGTGTTATGTGTCTAACGGCTATAAAAGGACACGTGCTCCACTCAATGAGCGACAGCACATCCGTCCTTTCTCTGACTCACCAAGGATTTCCAACGCTAGTTTTTGGGGCTCTACTATAAATACCCCATAACTTCAACCATTTGAAGTTGCTAAGAATTTCAAGAATTTCTCTCTCAAGCATTCGTTGAAGATTCTAAGATTTCCTTTGTTATTTCCAGAATTCTCAGAACATCTTCATAACTTCATCCTTAGCCCAGATCCTCAAGCGATAACACTTTAGTTTTCTTGTGCTCTCAATCTCAAAGATCTAAAGAGCCTTGAATCTAAAATCACACACGCACCTCTTTAAGTTTGATCACTTAGATCTTTCTTTTAGAGATACACCGGTTATTGTCTAGGATTTGTTCTTTCATAGAATATTAGATCTTGATTTAGTGTATAAGCTCAAACGATTGTAATTTGTAACACTCTCTCATTATATAAGATCTCCATTAGAAATCCAAGACTAACCATCTTGGTAGAGGACGTAGATCATTTTCCCGATCGAACCTCTCCAAATAGCGCGTACTTATTATCTTGCTATTTCCTTTCAAGTCATATCATATCTAACTATTTGATTGTTTATTCATTGTAGATTGATTGATTGAACTGTGTTGTGTTTGTTATATCATTTGCCTTAGTTTCTTATTTCACCCACTTTGAGCCAAAATACTTAGAGTGTGTTTGCGCCCCCTTTATCATACTATGCGCCTATTTACATTACTAAATTCCGCTGTGCATTTCACTCACTCACATAGGCGCATATCATAACGCTTATTTGATAAAGTGCGCATTTGCAATTGAGTTTATCAAGGGTACGAAAATAATTTTAAAACAGCTATTCACCCCCCTCTAGCTATTTTTCATACCCTTGTTGCCCTTTGGGACCAACAAGTGGTATCAGAGCAAACACCTTTATAAAACACTTTTGTTTTTCAAGCTTAACAGCTTGGGTGACGATTCTAAATGGCAAACTCAAAACCTATGGCAACTGCAAACTACACTCACGTTCCGGTCTTTGATGAAGATCACTTTGACGTGTGGAAATTCAGCATCTTAACTCATCTCAACTCAATCGATGAAAGACTTCATGACACCGTGGTTTATGGACCTTACATCCCTATGAAAGCAAATCCAAATCCGTGCACCAATGCTGTTCAACCAACCATCAAGAAACCAAGGAAGAATGGACTGAGAAAGAAACAAGAAGAGTTGCAAATGATGGCAAAGCTAGAAACATTCTCCTAAGCACTCTAAGCACGGCTATGAAACAACAAGTCATGCATTGTGCTACTGCTAATGAGCTATGGGATGCTATTGAAGAGCATATAGAAGGAGATACTTTTTTTAAGGAGAATAAGAAATATGAAGTGCAAAAGAGATTCAACAATTTCTCTCAAGTCCCCGGTGAAACCTTAAGACAAACTTATGAACGCTACTGTGAAATTATAAATCTATGTATTTCACTTGGCATGAAGTTTTCAAACAAGGATTTGAATGTCAATTTTCTTCAAGCTTTTGGATCAAGATACCTACATAAATCCAGCGCTCTTGAAGATGCCGGAACTTTAGATGTATGGACTTTAAGGAACCTTTATGCAAATCTCAAAGTTTATGAGCTCAAACTCCAACGAATCAGTGAAACTGAAGGAAAGTCAAAATCCATAGCAATGGTGGCGCATAGAGAAGAAGCCCATGCGCCTGCGACGGTTCAAGAAGAGAAAAGTTCCGATCCCAAAATTTCTACCTCTGAGCTACTAGACATGGATGATGAAGACTTCGCTTTATTTGTGAAGAAATTTCAAAAGTTCAGAAAATTCTCAAGACCCAGCTCAACCAGCAAATTTCAAGGATCTACCAGTAGAGCTCCTCCAAAGTTCACGAGGAGCAGTGTTTCAAAAAGAAAAGAAGACCTTGTTTGTTTTAATTGCAGGAAACCAGGACACTTTGCTTTAAGCTGCCCAACTCCAAAATTTGAATATATGCAGAAGAAGAGCAGCCATACTCCCAAGTTCACTCCCAAATTCACTCATCACAAGGGAATGGTTGCTGAAGAAGAATCACCAGCAAATGAGCAGAACACTTGGATTGAAACAGACTCAGATGAGAGCGATAAAGATTCTGATGATGGACTCGTTTGTTTGGTGGAAAATGATGATGAAGTTGATACTTATGATTCTGATGAT
Source organism: Campanula takesimana (assembly GCA_026119855.1). Classification (NCBI taxonomy): domain Eukaryota; kingdom Viridiplantae; phylum Streptophyta; class Magnoliopsida; order Asterales; family Campanulaceae; genus Campanula; species Campanula takesimana. The sequence goes on along the minus strand of JAOWBW010000659.1, from coordinate 8,784 downwards.
GACTTCTCCAAGGATGTTCCTGATATGAATGTCTTGAATAAACCTATCAAGAAATCTGCAGGTATTCAAGAAGTGAAAAGGAAGAAAGGACCAACCATCAGCGAGCTCGTTGAACAAGGATTCCTCACTCCGGCTCAAAGCGATGGTGGATTGTTATTCTCACGATGTGATCTAAGTGCAAGGAACACGTTGAGAAAAGGAGCTTACATCATACCTCAAGTTGAACCAACTGCTCCAATCTCCAAAATCAATAATGATGAAGTGATTGCTGAACAAGAAAAATTGTTAAAAAGGCTGAAAAGGTAATCACTAGATTTGATAATATGAAGGAAGCTTTAGCACTATCATGTGATGAAATTTCCCAGCTTAAGACCGAGAAATCTCTACTTAAATCTGAACTCACCCTCCTTAAGGAGCAGATAAAGAACATGACTCCTCTTACTGTTAAAAACACTTTTCTAACAGAACATAACTCACTTCTTAAAGTTCAAAATGATGAATTAGTCGCTCAAATTACTGATCTTAAAAAGATTACAAATGAGTGGTCCAATTCTCGTGTCACTATGGAGAATATATTTGAGTCCCAAAAAGTCAGTGGTGATAAAAGTGGCTTGGGATTCTCATAAACTAGTGACAACTTTAAATGTGATATCTGTGCTGAAAGAGATAGTGAATTTACAAACCAGCAAACTTTTGAAATTCCCAAGGAAAAACATTTTAATTCAATGGGTAAAGGACAGGAAAAAGTCAAGAGACAAACATTCCATTATGTCTACCCAACGAAGCAATTTGGGAAAGCTAATGGGAAAGATATAGCTACAGATGAATCATCCTCTAGCAAAATCCCTCTTGAAACAAAGCGTGCTCCTTCTCTGAGTGCTCATTATGCGCCTAGTCGCCGTGCGCCTCATCGCCGTGCGCCTCCTAGCCCTATGCGCCCTCCTAGATCAAGCGCTCCAAAATTTCAAAAGAAGTATTTTGTTAAGGCTAGTCCATCTGACCCAAAGAAGAATGCTATCCCAAAGAAAAGTAAAGAGTTTGTGAAAACTCATGTGATTGGTGGTTTTCATCATTGTTCCATTTGTGATTGTTCTGGACACAAGGCCGTGGAATGCCTTTTGCGATTCACTCCCAATGCCAAAGGACGTAAAAACCCTAAGGTCAAGCAAGAGTGGGTTGTCAAAAGTTGCTAACCCTAGGACCCAAAAGGAATAAAGGGGACCTGCTTAAATGTATATATTTCAGGTTCTTTGTTTCATGGCTGGATCTTCAAAAGCTAGAAATTATGAATGGATTCTCGATAGTGGTTGTTCAAGACACATGACTGGAGATGAATCCTTATTAGAAGATGTCCATGAAGAAAGAGGTCCCTCAGTAACATTTGGTGATAATAACAAAGGTCAAGTTGTTGCATATGGAAAGCTCAAGAAAGACAAAGTGTGCATTGAAAGAGTCTCTCTTGTCGAAGGGCTCAAGCAAATTTATTATCCATATCTCAATTCTGCGACAAAGGATTAGAATGCCATTTCTCCTCAACTCAATGTCTTATCAAGAATGGCAAAACTGGAGCTACATTACTCACGGGATATCGTAAGACAAATATTTACATTATTGATTTCCATAGTATGAACTCTAGTACTAATCTTTGTTTTGTAGCTAAAAGTGTGAGCGAAAATAGTTGGCTGTGGCACAAGCGCTTAAGTCACTTGAACTTCAAATATCTATCAAAACTCAGCAGGAATAACCTTGTTAAAGGACTTTCCAAGGTTGCTGATCATCATGACAAGAAGTGCGCCGCGTGTCAACTTGGAAAACAACCAAAGAAATCTTTCTCCAGCAAGACCAATCCTTCAACTTCTAGATGTTTGCAACTGCTTCACATTGATCTATTTGGACCAGTCACCACTGCAAGTATTCGAAAGAATAAGTATACTCTAGTTGTGGTGGATGATTATTCAAGATACACATGGGTGGAAATGATGATCTCAAAAGACGATTGTTACGACATTTTGACCACCTTATTTAGAATGCTCCAAACCCAAAAAGAAGATGACATCGTTAGTGTTCGATCTGACAATGGAACAGAATTCAAGAACAACGGTGTTGCTCGATATTGCGACGATCATGGGATAGATCACAACTTCTCAACCGCTGGAGTTCCTCAACAAAATGGGGTTGTGGAAAGAAAGAATAGAACGTTGATTGAAGCGGGAAAGACGATGATAGCTGAAGTGAAATTGCCTAAGTACTTTTGGGAAGAAGCTATCAACACAGCATGTTTTACTCAAAATCGTTCCCTCATCAACAAACTTCACAACAAAACTCCGTATGAACTTTGGCGTGGTAGAACTCCCAACATTGCATTCTTCAAGATCTTTGGTTGCAAATGTTATATCCTCTACAACGGAAACGAACATAGAGGTAAATTCGATGCCAAAGCCGAGGAAGGTATTTTTGTTGGGTATGCCAAACATTCTAAAGCTTTTCGCATTTTTAATAGATCTACATTAGTGATAGTTGAATCTGTACATGTTACATTTGATGAACATTCTCTCCTTGAGCCACATTTGGCTCCAAATGTTGCTGATGATTCTGTTAAGCTTAATGATACAGGTGCTCCTATTTATGTTGCACCTACTCAAAATCAGAATCTATCAACTCAAGGAAATCCATCCACATCAGTTGCGCCTAACTCCTCTTATGGCGCGCCAAATGGATCATCAGCTGCGCCTCACTCACATGTTGTGCCTCTTGATTCCTCTCATGCGCCTATATCTACAGCTTCATCTGGTGTAAACCCAAGTTTCAACTCTACACAATTAAACCCCCAAATTTTGATGATTTAGAATCTGGTGAAGATGTACCAATCGAAGACCTTCAAGTTACTACGACTCAACCTAACTTACCTCCTGAAATTCGTGAAGTTAGAGGTCACCCAATCAATAATATCATTGGTGATCTAATTGTTGGTGTTCGTACAAGGAGAGCTACAAACTTTGATGCTTACACTACATTAATCTCTTAAATTGAACCGAAGAAGGCTGATGAAGCGCTCCAAGATCCTAATTGGGTTGTTGCAATGCAAGAAGAACTCAATCAATTTGAACGATGTAAGGTTTGGACTCTTGTTCCAAGACCAAATGATCAAGGAGTGATTGGTACGAAATGGGTGTTCAGAAACAAGATGGATGAGAATGAAACCATCACTAGAAACAAAGCAAGATTGGTTGCACAAGGCTATAGGCAAGAAGAAGGAATTGATTATGATGAAACTTTTGCGCCCGTAGCAAGACTTGAAGCTATCAGATTATTTCTAGCTTACGCCGCTCATAAGAACTTCAAGTTATATCAAATGGATGTGAAGAGCGCGTTTCTAAATGGTGAACTCCAAGAACAAGTCTACGTTGCACAACCACCTGGGTTTGAAGATTCATAATTTCCAAATCATGTGTACAAACTCCAGAAAGCTTTGTTTGGACTCAAGCAAGCACCAAGAGCATGGTACGATACACTATCCAAGTTTCTCATCGAAAAAGGCTTCACTCGCGGTAAAATCGATACAACTCTTTTCATTGCCAAACATAATGGTCATAAATTACTTGTTCAAATTTACGTTGATGATATATATTTGGTTCTACTAATGAATTGTTGTGCAAGCGCTTTGAGAAACTAATGAAGAGCAAGTTTGAAATGAGCATGACGGGAGAACTCACATTCTTCCTCGGGCTTCAAATCAAGCAAATGAATGAAGGCATATTTATCAATCAAGCCAAATATACAAAGGACTTAATCAAGAAATTTGGACTTGAGAACGCCAAAGCATATGATACTCCAATGGCCACCGGTAACAAACTCGACAAAGATTTAAAAGGTAAACGTGTTGATCAAACGCTCTATCGAGGTATGATTGGCTCGCTTCTTTATCTTACTGCTAGTAGGCCCGATATTATGTTTAGTGTTTGTGTTTGCACTCGTTATCAATCTGACCCTAGAGAAGCGCACTTAATTGCTGTGAAACGTATTATAAGATATCTTTCTGGTACTGTTAACCTTGGACTTTGATACACCAAAGATTCGAAACTTTAAACTTGTAGGTTATTTAGATGTGGATTATGCATCGTGCACAATTGATAGGAAAAGCACAAGTGGCACTTGTCATTTCCTCGGATATCGACTTGTGTCATGGGCGAGTAAGAAACAAGCTTCAGTATCTGTCTCAACAACCGAAGCTGAATATATCGCTACGGGAAGTTGTTGCTGTCAAATACTATGGATGAAGCAGCAATTGGTAGACTATGATATCATTGAAGAAAATTGTCCCATCTACTGCGACAACACTTCAACAATTGCGGTTTCTGAAAATCCTGTCATGCACTCAAAGACCAAACACATCGACATCAAATATCACTTCCTCAAAGACCACGTGGAGAAAGTCAATATTCATTTGGAATACGTGGGAACCGACTATCAAATCGCCGACATTCTAACGAAAGCACTTGACGCGAAACGGTTCTTCTTTTTGAGAGGTGAAATGGGTATGCTTGAACTCAACTAAAATTCAATACAGTTTTGTCAATACTAATGATTTTGTTTTAGTGAGTTATGAGTATACTAGGTTTATATGTTAGATCATTTTCAAAGTTTCAAGGAAACTTCATGCGCCTGAGTATGCACCCCACTCACCGTGCGCCTCACTGTCTGCGCGCGAAATTCCCACATCTGCGCGCTCCACTCTCTTTGCGCGCCTAGCATTCAATGCTCCTTAAAAATCATCCTGCGCACCTAGATGAGATTATGCGTCCCCTATGCGCCTCTTTATGACTGCGGCTCAATCAATGCTACCACATATTAATTCCTCAATGATTGAACGTATTCAATTTGTCACAAGTACCAGGTGAGTTAATTCTTATCATTTATTATAGAATTTTTGTCTTTTGACATTCCCATAATTGTTCAAGGGTACTTGTGCAATTAATTTTTCCCTCGTTTTACGTTTTTCAAAAAATTTTATTTTTGGGGATATATTTCTTGCACCCCAAACTTACACCAAAACATATGTTTTTGGGGTTTGTGCAAAAATTTGATCAAAATTGCTCATACACTTATAGGGAAAGTGGAGCAGTTTTCTTAACCCAAGGTGTCACATCATGACACTTAGGTCATTCAGCATTTATGAAGCCATCATTTCTCTTTTCCCTTCATTATTTTTGCCCTTTCCAATTTCCCCTCACCATAAATGCGCCGTCTTCCTTTGTCTCCTCATCATTATTTTTTATTTGTGCATTTTTTTGGAAACCTAAACCTATATATACTCACCCTATCCCTCCATTTCCATCATCACCTACACCCTTCTCACCAACTCTCTCTCTCTCTCTCCTTCCTGTCTCTTTCTCTCCTTCCCGCCTCTCTCTCTCTCTCTCTCTGTTTCTCTCTCTTTTTCTCTATATATTCCTCTTTTATTTTCTTATATATTCCATTAATGGGTCCAAAGAGAAACAACTAAAGTCAATCAAGACGAGATGGTATGAATTCTAAACCCTTAAACTCAGTTAATTTCTGCATTTTTCTCATTTTTTTTCGTCTTTCCGAATTCTCGTTTTTTTGAAAACCCGGATGCTATCTTTCTTGATCTTGTTTCGGTTATCCATTTTCGAAAATTGTTTGTTGGGTTTTGTTCGTTTTGTGATTTAGATTCTTTATAACTAAACTTTTTAACGATCAATTCGTTATATTTTGCGAATCTGAAGATTTTTCACTTTTGAACTTTTCGAATTTTCGGATCTTTGAATCCATTTTCTAGATTTGTTGTTGATTTTTTCTTGTTTTGGTTTACATTTTTGTGATCCTTGTGTTCATGCGGTCGTTTTGATATATTGTATGCTTGATTTGGTGAAGTTTCACGAATTATGTGTTCTTGGTGTTCTTGATGTTCTTCAAGCACTCAAGCATGTTCTACGTGTTCTTCGTTATTTTTGCATGACTTGGGTTTCAAAATTTTCAAAACTTGTTTTTCAAAATTTTCATGTTTTGATCCTTATTACTTCATATGCATGTTTAATATGTGTTTGTGTGTTTTTTTTATACTTAGTATGAATTTCACATAGATATGCGCCTAAGTGTTGATTTATGCGCCTAGTTGGTTATGCGCCCTATGACCTTATGCGCCTTCCTTGATTCATGCGCCTAATAATTGTATGCGCCCTATGCAAATACAAATGTTATGCGCCTCAATCAACTTATGCGCCTAAAGCCATTATGCGCCTAAACATTTTATGCGACTAAATTTTACTTAGTCAAATTTTTTATGTTTAATTTTTCCTTAGTATTTTTCATAGAACCATGATATGCGCCTCGTATTTTTATGCGCCTACAACATATATGCGCCTAATAATAGTATGCGCATGCTATTTTTTATGCGCCTATATATTGTCCTGCGCCTACTCTATACTTAGCTCATTTTATGATTCTATGCGCCTTATACACTCCTAACTTAAATCATTGTTATGTTTTCAGGATCCTGCAAATTTCAGACCCGGTGAGACGATTGATCTTGCTGAGCTCTCACTTGATCCAATGGGGCTTGAAATTCTATCAACCCTTCACACCGCTGGACTCACTCCTTTATTCACACTGGATCAACCATTCTATTCTCCGCTTCTTGTTGATGAATTTTTCTCAACCGCAGCTCTAGTTGAGACTCCAGCTGATGGATACGTGCGCTACAGGATATGCGCCACCGTTCAGAACGTTGCTATAAACTATCTCTACGGGCACAATGATAAATGACTATTTTATAGTCATTTAAGGTCCAAAAATATTATCTTTTTACTTTAATTTAGTAAATATATAGCTTAACTCATCTCATTTTACTTCAAAAACACGGATAATATGCTTGGTGGTGTAGTTTTGTGATTAATACAGGATTGTGGAGCATAATGATAGCTTTGGGCATGATTTGGAAGGAGGAAGAACAAACAAGTAAAAAGTAAAATAGCTGGACAAAGAAAATTGAAGAATAAGAGAGTTCCAGCAGGTGCTCGGCCGAGCACCTCCCTTGACTCGGTCGAGCATGAGCATCAGAAGGCAAAGTTAAAATTTTCAAAGGCTTGCCGGCCGAGCACCTTCCTTGACTCGGCCGAGCACCCTGTTTCAGCAAAAAGGTGCCTTTTCAATTGGGACCTCTTCAAGAAGTTATCCGGGAAAAGTCACCTCTCTTTACCCAAAAGCCTATATAAGAAGACTTCTACATCAGATTTTATCATCCGGGAAGGATCCAGAAAAATTGTTGTAACATTACTCTAGTAAAATTTAGTCTCACAATATTATTATTTTACATCTTTTTTTGAGGTGTTCTTGAGGAAAGGCAATACATATTTTTACTGAATTATTTGCAGCCCTTATTTTCTTCATCAATACAAGACTAAGTTTCTTCTTCTCTTATCTTTATATTGATTTACTTAAATCTTGTTTATCTTGTTTTATAATGGCTTGTGAGTAATCCTCCCCTTTTTCTTGGGGTTGGAAACTCAGTATCATTTGTTCATCACTTTAATTCATGTTCATCTTATTTCTATTCTCTTCATCTTAAAAGAATCTCTTTGTATTATACTAAAACGCTTACAACCATGATGACGTCATGATTTGTATGAATCACAGTTAATCGAGAGAAGGACCTAGCGTGAATCTCGATTAACGGAACCATACAAGTGACTGGGTTTCTATTAATCCCGAGAGTAGATTAATGGCCTAGGGATGTCCCTTGAGTGGAAGTATGCCGATTTCATAAAGAAACTTAATGGATTCTTACTAATTATGGTCAGCTAGAGATAAGCCGAATGCCCGTTTGTGACAGGCGGGGGACAACATAAACGGATTTCTCAAACAGTTAGGGCATAATTAGTATGAGAATACAAACGCTACTTGCTTGATCGTGAGAAGTAGTGTAGGCCAAGCATACCATCCTTGATTTAAAATGAAACTTTAAACTAAAAAGAGCATGATTACTTGATGAACATTTGATTGTTTGAGTCCCAATCCCAGGAAGTATTTCTTCATAAGAGTTTTCAATTCAAAATTAGAGTATTGTGCAATATTATTTCTAGTTCAGTGACAAAATAATTTAACACCCCAAATCACACTTTTTACTATTCTTTCATCAAAGCAAACATTTTCTAAAGTAACGTTTTCTCCGTGGGATCGACCCGTACTTGCACATTACTATACTATCAAAACCCGTGCACTTGCGGTATTTATAACTAAGCCGGTCGTTTAGGGGTTAACAAGTTTTGGCGCCGTTGCCGGGGACAACGTTTACTTTCTGAATTTTTTGCTTTGTGTTTTTAAGTCTTTAGTTTTAATTTTATTTATTTTTATTATTTAACATCCCTTCGAAGAATTTGTGTCTTTGAATTTTTTTTTTTTTTCTTTAGGTACTCTCGAAGTATATGAAAAGAGCCGGACCAACTTGAAGAGTTTGATCCGGAACCTGAAAGAACCTTTCACGAAAGGTTAAGAAGACTTAGAGAAGTGCTAGAAGGAAACATGGCACAGAACGAAGAAGGATCCCGCCACCACCGCCACCATTCTAGTCTGGTACCTCTTTTTCTCCCTCTCCTCTAATTATTCTTGTCCCAATTTTTCATTTCCTCCTTTTTAAAAACATTAGGGACAATGTTTCATTTAAGTGTGGGGGGGTAGTATCCGTCTTTTTAATTTCTTTTCTTTTTAAATTTCTTTCTCATTTTTAGTTTTTAGTATTTTTACTATGTTTAATTATTTCTAGCA
>JAOWBW010000658.1:680595-739517 GCA_026119855.1 Campanula takesimana | reverse complement strand
GGAGTTGCACTATTTAATGAACCCTTTGCAGCCATACAAACGTACCAGCAACCTTTTGAGCAGTTTTTTTTGAGTTTCCTTTTTAGCCAATTTTCTTGCTCTTTGCCATGGATCAAGAGGCTAGAATCACAAGTCTTGAGAAGAAAGTCTTTATAACTTCTTTGGAGAAGTGGGTTGCCAAACTCCTGGTTCGAGTCGTAGGAAACTGATGAACGGTATGGGATAAAGTGTCTTTGGTCACTTTTGCACATGACTCCAATAACCCACCTCTTGCAAGCTTGGGTAATTTGGAATGATACCCTCCATGTCTTCAACTTTCCATTCAATGAGATAACAACCACTTATGAAGATATCGCAGCATTATGTGAGCTACGAAGGGAAGGGTTAAAGTTGCCTTGCCTTTTGACTTCGTTTGCTTGAGGGACAAGTTGGTGACCTTTGGCGTACCCGCGGATGACTTTGATAGGTATGCTAGGGGCGGTTATGTCGACCTTCTTGGATGCCACAACACTTCATGCATGCAGACGTGACCTCTAACCGCTCTTGGACCATCTTGCACTGTGCTTGTTCAGCTCTATCCTTTTCCCTTCTGAGGTGGATTTGCCAGTGAAGGATGTTTGGCATGGTGAACTTGGCTCATTTGGGTTATGATATTGTACCGGCCATTCTTGGGGAGATGCTCTGTGGATTCCCCATCTCGCGGCTTACGGTGGGATGCCTTGTGGTAGTGATAGGCTTTTGACCATGTGGTTGCAAGAGCGGCTTCGAGTGAATAAACCGGCGGCTTCTCTGAAGGTGGCCCCATGGATGCACCGCATTAGAGGCATGGTGGAGCGGTTTGAGGGCATGACTCTCAAAGGTTGGGAAAAGTATTTGGCGGAAATGGTGACTGACGACATTCAGTGGTGTGGTGCCCCATTGGCACATTCACTCTGTGAGGGAGAAACAAGTGGGACTTCACATGATCAAAGTTCCGACCCTTTCTGGACTACTTTTTACTATCCCTCTAGAGTGCTTCGTCAGTATGGTTTGGTGCAGACCATCCCGGAGGGTTGGGACGAGGAGAGAGATGATTTTCCCTTTGGGGTACTTCAGTTGGATGATAGTGCCTCAGTCCTTCTTCTCAGATGTGGGGCGAGGCTGGCTTTAGTCGTAGGACCTTCCTCACGCGCTCTAGCAACACCTTCCTGCCACGCGAGTATTTGGACTGGTATATGGGAGACTTGGGCATGCGGAGCAGACTCTAGAGACCCTAAGGGGCACTATCTTGGGATCCTGTGCTCCAAGTTCTTCATTGAGAATTAAGGAGGCTGAGGCTCATGAGAGGAGGATGAGTAAGAGCGTGGCTAACGGAGGAGGAGAAGAAGTGGGGCGTCAAAGAAGAGGAAGAGCGAAGAGGTTCCTAATGGCAAGGCTAAAGGTGTTAGCGAGTTCGAAAGAAGATTTTGTGAGAATCCTAGCAAGAAGAAAGTTCGCCGTGGGCAAAGCAAGAAGAAAGGGACCGAGGGCACAAACGGCACTAAGGAGTAATCCCGAACGTCTCTCCATAGTCGTGCAGACACATTAGTTTAATTTAGTTTATTTTTGTTTTAGTTTCAATTTCAGCATAGGTTATTTATTCAACAAGTATGTCAAGCTTAGACTCATCAAATAAGTGTTAACATGCGATAACTATGGGAATAAAAGTTTTTGCTTTCAGAAAAATAAAAATTCTATCTTTTTTGCTTTGACAAGATGTGGATGTTTATTGTTTTTTAGACCGCACCTTTTGAAAGGCTGCCTACGTTCCCCTTTACAAATAGGACTAAGGGTCTCAGGTCACCGTAGTTCACTCCAGTCAGACTAGAATGATTTTAAAAAAAGGAAGATAGAAGGGGGAATGCTCTAACTTTTGCCTAGACCGCCCTTGCGGGTTTTCGATCTAGCGAGCTTTGTACGCACCCTTATTTTGCATAGACCGCCCTTTGCGGGTTTTCAATCTATCGGCTTCTTTTTGCGTAGTAAATATTTTTTTTTTTTTTTTTTTTTAAGAGGGGGAGTCTAGTCATAGTAGCGCCTGAGCTTGCTGAGGTTGACCGGTTCCTTGAACGGGTTGCCATCCAAATCTGCCATTCTGACCGCTCCTCCGGAGAAGATCTTCTGTACTACAAATGGCCCTACCCAAGTGGGGGCCCATTTCCCGAGGGGTTGAATTTGTTGGGTAAGCGTGCTTTGAGCAGCAAGTCTCCTTCCTTTATGTCCACAGGCTTGACCTTTTTATTGAAGGCTTTTGTCGTTCTCCTTTGATAGGTCCGGATGTGTTCCATGGCCTTCAATCTGCGTTCGTCGAGCGTTGCCAATTGATCATAGCGACTACGAAGCCATTCTACCTCATTCACTTGGTTCTCGAGCAAGATCCTCAAAGATGGCACCTCCAACTCAATAGGGAGCACTGCCTCCATGCCGTACGTCAAAGCGTAAGGGTCTCTCCAGTAGCGGTGCGAACTGACGTTCTGTACCCCCAAAGTGCTAATGTAACTTTTCGGGCCAATCCCGTCCTTGCGAAGCCATCTACGAATTATCTGCTCTATCGTCTTGTTGGCCGCCTCAACCGCGCCGTTAGTCTGTGGGTAGTATGGGGAAGATTTCTTTCGTTCGATCTTGAATTCTGCAAGAAAGCGAGCACACTCGGCTTCGAAATGACTGCCATTGTCTGATATAATGAGGTTAGGAACCCCATACCGACACATAATATTCTCTTTGATAAACTGCGCTACCTTCTTGGAATTCAGCACCTTGTAAGACTGAGCTTCGACCCACTTTGTGAAGTAGTCAACCGCGACGAGGACGAATTCATGACCATTACTGCCGGCCGGCGAGATCTTCCCAATAATGTCGATACCCCACGTGGCGAATGGCCAAGGCGTGGTGGAACTATACAATTCGTGTGGGGGGATGTGGTTGAGGTTGGAGCATACTTGGCACTTGTGACACCGTCGAACCCATTGAATACAGTCTGTCTCCATGGTAATCCAATAATAACCCAGCCGAGTGATCTTCTGTCTAAGCATCCTCGCATTCATGTGGGGTCCGCACAACCCGTTGTGTACTTCTTCCATTATTGCTTCAGCTTTCTTGTTGTCGACACATAAGAGAAACAGACCGTCGTAATGCCTCTTGTACAAAGTATCGTCTAACAGCACAAACTGCCCCGCCAATCTTTTGAGTGCTTGCAGACTCTTGGCCTTCACATCTCCGTCAAAGGACATCTCTCCGTGTTTAAGGAACTTGTAGATTTGGGCGTACCACTGATCTCCGTTTACCTCTGCATCGATCTGGATCTCACAGCAATAGGCGGGGTTCTCCCTTCGTCCAACCCTGAATGGTTTCACGGACCTTCCTTCTGGAATTTCAACTAAGGAGGATAATGTAGCTACAGCATCTGCGAACCTATTTCTGTCTCGTGGCAGGAAATGGAAGCTAACTTCTTTGAACTGTGCTATCAACTCATCCATGTAACCTTGGTACCGCTGCAGGCAAGGATCAATAGTTTTCCATTTCTTCACCGTTTGGTTAATAATCAAAGCAGAGTCTCCATACACTTCTAACTCTTTTACGTTGCGCTCTAGGGCGGCCTCCAATCCGGCTATACACGCCTCATACTCAACGGCGTTGTTGGTTGCTGAAAAGTTTAGCTTGATGCCTATGGGAGTGTGCTCATCCTTGGGATCAATAAGTAGGAGTCCGACTCCATTCCCTCGTTTGTTTGCAGCTCCGTCAAAGAATAATTGCCACCTTTCTGCGATCTCAATTGCGAAAATGTCATCATCCGGGAACTCGGGGTCGGGTCCTCTCGTCCCGGTGCTTGGAGCGTCTGCGAGCTGATCGGCCATTGCCCTCCCTTGATTGCCTTCCTCGGTACATAAGTAATGTTGAACTCTCCCAAGAATACCGACCATTTAGCGAGTCTCATAGAAAGAGATGGTTTATCGAACAGGTACTTGATAGGATCCATTTTCGAGACCAGCAAGATCGGATGGGATACCATGTAGTGTTTGAGCTTCGTCACCACCCATACTAGGCCTATGCAGGTCTTCTCGAGCGCGGAGTAATTGAGCTCGCTACCTTGTAACTTTCGACTGACAAAGTACACTGCATTCTCAATCCGGGAATCTTTGGCTTCCTGTGCTAACATGGCTCCGACGGCGGTATCTGTCACAGTTAAGTACAGTAGCAACGGCTTCTCCTTATGCGGCGGGCGCAGGATTGGGGTATTCACCAAATATTGTTTGATCCTTTCGAAGGCTATCTGGCAGTCATGATCCCACTCCACACTGGCTGTCTTCTTCATTAACTTGAAAATTGGTTCGCAGATGGTGGTCAGCTGATTGATAAACCGACTGATGTATTGCAGGCGTCCCATGAATCCTTTTATCTCTGTCTCGGTACGGGGTGGCTTCATCTCCAGGATGGCTTGAATCTTCCTTGGGTCGGCTTCGATCCCATTCTCGGTGACCATGTAACCCAATACTTTCCCTCTACGAACTCCAAAGGTGCATTTTGCCGGGTTCAAACGCATGGCGTGCTCTCTCAACCTGTTGAAGAATTTTCTGAGATCTATCAAGTGATGGCCATCAGCCCCTTTTGAATGTATAATCATGTCATCCACGTACACCTCAATCTCCTTGTGGATCATATCGTGGAATAAAGTCGTGACTGCCCGTTGGTAGGTAGCCCCAGCGTTCCTCAGCCCAAATGGCATGGCGGTATAGCAAAAAGTCCCCCATGGGGTGGTGAAAGCTGTTTTTTTTCATCTTGATTTGGTTATAGCCGGCAAACCCATCCACAAACGACTTGACCTCATAGTTGGCGGTCGCATCCACCAACATGTCGATATTTGGCAAGGGGAAGTCATCCTTTGGCGTAGCTTTGTTGAGGTCCCGAAAATCCACACATACTCTGACTTTACCGTTGGATTTCTTGACAGTCACTAGATTTGATAACCAGGTTGGATACTCGATCACCCTGATGAAACCCACACGGAGTAGCTTCTCAATCTCCTCCTTCACTTGCAAAGACTATTCCGGCTTAATGCGGCGCAGCTTCTGCTTGACTGGCTTAGCGTCTGGTGCTGTCGGGATTCGGTGCTCTACGATCGAGTTGTCGAGCCCCGGCATGTCCTTATACGACCATGCAAACACATCCACATATTCTTTGAGTAGCTCAATCAGTGCTTCCCTTTCGGCTCCGCTGAAGAAACTCCCAATTTGCGTTTCCTTAGGCTCGGCTTCGGTTCCCAAATTCACGCACGTTAACACCTCATCGGCAGCTTGGGCTCGAGATTCTTTTTGATTAATAACCTGTTCTGAGATTTCTTTAATGTATTCGTCATTTAATGTGTCTGTGTCTGCCTCTTCTAATGAATCATTATTAACTAGGTGTATATCGTTAGTTTGATTATTAGCCAATTTATCAGTTAAAAGAGTGACTATGGCGGGATACTCAGAAAGGTCGAGGTTTTCATTGATGGCAAAAGGGAAAATAGTGTTTACAACAAGATCATAGTCTTCGGACGTAAGGTCGTCAGACTGAGAGGAAGACTCAAATTCAAAATGTAAAACACTAGACTCTGGGGACGGGGATTTTGGGCGAGTGACAGGAGATGCTGCGGGAGTGGCGACAGGAGAAGGAGTAAGCCCCAGTGTTCCCATCATAAATTCCGAAGTAGCTATAGGTCCCCCAATGATGCACCAATTCTTGAGCTTGTCCCCCATGGGTACCACCAATGTCCTTGGGTCCACCTCATCTTCAGAATCGTCTCCGATGACGGCAACCATGTCTTCGTGCAGTCCCAGATTACCCAGATGTTGAAGCAGATATTGGCCGTCCCACGTCTCAGTCGAACTTGGAGTTTCTGCGGCTTCTATTACTGGCTTGTCAAGGGTTGCGGCTTCAAGTTGATCTGCCAAGTCATCTGCAACCTTGGTGGAGTACTCATGCCTGATGGTTCTAACTCTGCCCGTGGCTTTGTCATATTCCATGTAAGTCAGCTTCACATTGGACCGATCGAATTCCACATCTCTGAAAATCTCGAACCCTTTCTGCAATTTCCCTGTGTGGTCAATCCATGGCTCGGCGAACTCAAAACACGAAAACTCCTCGCCTTCCCTGACAAAGTAGCTATTCAGGGGCAGGCGGTATGGCCGCATTTCAGGCTTTTTGTAGGGAAGCTTCATCTTTTTAAGCAATTATATCCTTTGTTGTTCCATCTTGTCTTCAAGAGTAAGGGTGTATCCTAGACCGAACAAACCTCGATGATTAACCTCTTCAACCAATTCTGTGGGGCCTTGCAAGTTCTTACCTAGCCCCAGCCCCGGTATAAAACCCATGTTACGCAGTATCTTGACAACAGGTGCCACTTTGTCCGTTGTTTTGGTGAGGTCGATGGTGCAGATCTGTGCTTGAGCGACTATTTCGAAGCCATTGAAGAGTCGGCTCTCTTCCCCATGCTGAATCTGTAAGACAGGAATGCCCTTGGTGTCCGTCCCTTGGGCAGTTACGAGATCACTGTAGATGATGGTCACTTCATTACCAGACTGAAACTTCACACACTGGTGCAGGGAAGACGGGACAGCGCCCGACTGATGTAACCATGGCCGGCCGAGGAGGAGTGAGAAGGTTGCGGGGATGTCTATGACGTGGAATTCTGTCGGCAGGATCTTTGTTCCGATGGTAATGGGCAGGGTGACTTCGCCTATCACGGCGCGGCATGTAGAGTCATAAGCTTTGATGGTTTGTTTGGATGGGCGTAAATCAACACCATGAACGCCAACCACATCCATCATCCTTGAAGGCAGGATATTAATAGCAGAACCATTGTCAATGAATACACGGGGAATCTTCTTGCCATTTACTTCGACAGTGATGTACAAAGGCTCATTATGATCAACTCCGAACACTGGCTTGTCTAGCTCCGAGAAAGTGATGATGTTTCCATAGTGGATATTACCAATCATGTGGGTGACGTCCTCCGGGGTAATAGTGGATGGTACCATGGTGGCGGCGAGGTTTTGCTCAAGCATGAGGCGATGGGCTAAGGAGGAGGTGAGTAGGGACCATAGAGAAATATGGGCTTGGGTTTGTTTGAGTTGAGTGAGGATAGGGTCTTCTTTGTCTAGGTCGGCTTGCTCGGGTTCCTTCCCAAAGACTTTCTTTGCACCCTTCGGGTCGGTTTGGTACACTTGACCGGATCTTGTAAGGAGACAAACTTCCGCACGTAGCTCCTCCAAAGACAATGGCGAGTCATGACAAGGGGGCGAAACTTCGGTCTTTTCGGCCTCCTCGAAGATTTCGGCCCAAGAAAGAGGTTGAGAGGGCTTGGGACTCTCTTCCCCTAGAGACTCGATTTCACTTACTAGTTCTTCTAAAGACAACAAGTAGCAAGAAGATTCTTTATTATTAGTCATTGAAATACAACCCATCTCATCACAGTCCGCCACAATAGGCTCGGCCGGATCAGTGATCTCACTAAGTTCTACCATGAGTACATTGCTAGCTACATAATCTCTAGGGTCTTCGACAACTCCCTTGTGGATGAGCTCTTGCACGGCCTTCTTGAGTTCAAAGCATTCTTCGGTAGTGTGGCCGGTGCACTTGTGGTAGTGGCAAAACTTCGACAAATCGCAACCAAGGCGGGGAAGGTGTCCTTCTAATGGTTCGAGCATTTCTAACGTCACCAATGCCATGAAGATATCCACCATCGTGAGCCCTATCTTGTCAAAGGCATCCATGAGCTCTAGGATACTAATTTCACCTGTTTGCACCATATTCACCCCACCCCCGTTGTTAGGAAGAGGATTATTCACCACATTGGGACCCTTCGGCTTCTCAATCTTCTTGTCATTGATCAACCCTTGTACTACGCGCTTCAATTGAATACAACCATCCGTTGTGTGCCCGATGTGCTTGTGATACTTGCAGAACTTGGAGGCGTCCAAATCACTTCTTGGGTAGGCGGGTTGGTAATTTTCCAAAGGCTTGATAAGACCTCTCTTGACTAGCACGTCAAAGACTTTCCCCATGGGCATACCAAAATCATCAAAGTGTTCCCTCTCTCTCTGTGGCGGAGCCCCATTCCTTGTTACGGCTTGGACATCTAACGGGACCTCTTTCTGGAACATATTCACTTGGCCGACGGCCTCCTTTCCACCCCTAGGAGGCGCAGGCGCAGTAGGAGCCTTGTAGCGGAAGGAGCTGTTGTTGTTGGTCTTCGGACTTTCCTTTGGTGGCACAATCCCAGTGAACCCTGCTTCGTACCTTACTCCGGCGTCAACCATTTCCCGCAAATCAGGGAAGTAACCATTACCTATAGCTGCTTTCATCTCCGGTAGCAAGCACTTGTAGAAAATCTGTTTCTGTTCCTTCGCTTTTGGTGGGTATTGGACCTCGCACAACCGATGATTCCACTTCTTGTAAAAATCATAAATAGCCTCGCCGGGTTTTTGCATAGTGTTCTCAAGGTCGGTTCGATTCACATGCCAATCCAAGTTAGCTTGATACTTTTCACAGAAAATGGCACTGATTTGATTCCACGTTTGCCTCTCGCTTGGCTCTAACCCCTAGAACCAACGCAGAGCTATACCATCCAAAGTGCTATGGAACACGCGAGCCATTTGTTCGTTGGTGCAGTCACGAGCCCTCATGGCCAACACATAACTATCCAAATGAGTCTTAGGACACGAGTCACCATGAAACATCGCCACCTTAGGCATCTTGAAATCCTTGGGGAGAGCCCCCACTTGGCTAGGGTTGATTGTCTTGGTAGTCGGTGCACTTTGCTTATCCACGGTCTCGATCAACTTTCGCATTTGCTCTTGCATAGCCATAACCACAGGGTGATTGGAGATGTCGGGGATAGTTTCTGACAAAATGACGGGAGGAGTAGTGGAAGCAGTAGCAGCGGCCATCCCAATACTCAAAGGCAACGAGGGTGCGGGTAGTTTGCTAGCGGAGAGGTAGCCACCAAGCAGTTCAGGGGAAGGTTCATAGACGGCCTTGTTCTTGCTCATGGTAGTGAAACCTTGTTGGGTGTAGAGAGAAGGAGGTGGAACATTGCGGTGGCTTGGGAATGGGAAGGTAGTAGCATTGGTGTTGGGGGGACAGTTGGTATTGACCTCTTCATCCTCGACATAAATGAAATTCTCCCCATCGGGCACCAGTTTAGTCCCCTTTTGTTGAATGTGACCCTTCAACTGTTGGTTCTGGTCTTCCAGCATCTTGTTGCTTTCCTCGAGATTTTTGATCTTGGCTTCGAGACCGGCGAGGAAGTTCTGGAGGCTTGGGGGAATACCATTGAGAGTAGCCTCAGTGTTGAGCTCGGCGGCACTAGCAGGAGGAGCAGAGGCTGAAGCTGAGGCGGGAGTTGACATTGCTGATGACGAGACTGAGAACGTGGACGGAGTAGAAGCTTCACGTTGTAGTCGACCACCCGAACGGATCCAAACTTGCTTTGCTGAAAGGTTGAAGGGCAATGAAGCTTTTTAGGAGAGGGGGAGGGCTCATGCAAAGTATATTTTAATTTACAAAAAACATACATTATTTACATCCTAATTGGTTGGAAGGGATACCCCTTTTTCGCAACTAGTTAGAAGACTACGATCAGTGGAGGCCATCACTACGTCTATAGACCCCTCGTTTTTCACCTGTATTGCACACCCCCAAACGGACAATTTGGGCGAGGGTCCTATAGGGCAAGCGGCTTCCACCAACCATCGGATCCTACGACTAACCCTCCTTTAAAGGCATTTAACGTGATGTCTATGTTGCATCCTACGCAAGTTAATGATGAGCGGAGATCTTAACAACAAACACTCATCTCACCATGGCACGTCCCTTGTAGGGAAATCACTTTTTTGTGCACTTTCTCTCAAAGATCTCGATTCATCATTGACTTGGGGATGACTCGACATAGACAGCACGTTAATTGACTATTAAGGAAAAGCTAGCCAAACCAACCGGTCAAAACCTAGGTGTGATACCTATACTAGTGTGGGTTGACACGGGTTAGGTAAAAGGTTCCCACCGCTCGCGGAACGTACACGGTGAGTGGAGTAGACGAGTGACTCGAAAAGAGGGCGACAGTAGCGCACAAATTCCTGCACATCGAATACTCCGGGTAATGGGGACCTGTGCAGTGCTGACACGGACTAGTGGTAGTGTGTGGCAAGAAACTAATTCTTTTTAAGGAGAAAAGAGAAAAGCTTTTGATATTAGGATGATGCAATGCAATGCGTGAGAGAGGGAGAGAGAGCCATGTACAGGGGAGCATAGCAGAGTTTTGTTTGACCCTAATACTAAAGCGAAGATAACAAGGGTACAAGGATACAAGGTATATACAAAGTACAAGTATCAACAAAGTACAAGTATTAACATTGCGGGGTGCATGGGTGCATGTGTAAACATGGAAAGTATGTGAGATGCATGTATAAACATGGCAAGTATGTGAGGTGCGTGTGTAAACATGGCAAGTATGCGAGGTGCATGTGTAAACATGGCAAGGTTTGTGCATGTGTAAACATGGCAAGGTGTGTGCATGTGTAAACATGGCAAGTGTATGTAGGGTGCATGTGTAAACATGGCAGGTGTGTGCATGTATAAACATGGCAAGTATGTGAAGGTGCATGTGTAAACATGGCAAGTGTGCATGTGCAAACATGGCAGGCGTGTGCATGTGTAAACATGGCAAGGTGTGAGGTGCATGTGAGAACATGGCAAAGTGTAAGGTGCATGTGAGAACATGGCAGACATCATGATGTGAACGAAAGTTAGACCCACTAAGTTTGAAAAAGTTTCAAAGCAAGTCCCCAGCAGAGTCGCCACTGTGAATACCCCTTTCCGATGAAGCGACGCATGGGAAGTATCTTGTGATTATTATTATTTACAAAGGGAATATTCTTAACGACATTAAAATTATGAGAGTCGCCACGCCGTTTTAATTAAAGCCAAAACATTGAAAAAAGCATGTTTAATGGGTTCGGGGGTCAAATTACAACAAGAGAAGAATATTGGACGTTATCACTCCTATTGCCCGAATTGATCGGTCTTTCTATCATGATGAATGTGTTAGTAGTGTGTTAGTGATTGAGACCGGATCCGAAGATTGCCTACGTTCCTCTCAATGTGAGAAGCTCAGGTCAGCGTAGTTCGCAGAGAATTAGAATAGGCAGAAGAATCGGGATCATGCATAATGAGGGGGGAATTACCTAAAGATTAGGGTTTAGAAGTAGTTCCTAGATCATCCTCGGGTTGATGAACCCTCGATCATCATCGGCTATGAAATAACATATAATTATGAAGATCGCAACCCTAAATATAGCATAAATAAGGTTTTAATCTATGAACACGAAGAACATGCGAAGAACATATTATGAACATATGAATGAGCATGCAAAGAATATGAAGAAACTATGAATAAACATGTACGAACATGAATATAAAAGATCTACATTAAAAATAATGCAAGAACACGAAGAAAAAGTTAGAAAACTTACCTATGTTGGCAAGAAATAAACCTTGGATCTTCTCGAGTGTTTGAATGCTTAATTAGGGAGAAAATTGTGTTTAAGAACTCCAAAACTCGTACTTTAGAGCTCTCAAACTCGGATCCTTAAACCAATAGCCTGGAGTGGTTTATATAGTAAACTGATGGGAGGATCTGATGGTCCAGATCATCCGGCGCAAGGTTGGCCGCCTGGCCATTGTTGATGCCGGTGACAATAGTGGCCGCGTGGCCAAGATCAACGCGGAGCAATGTTGGCCGCGTGGCCAAGGTTGCCGGCTGACTTGATTTTCAAGCTAGGGTTTCACTGTTGCTTTATGGTAACCCTAAGTTGCCTATTTTGATGGATTTTGTCATAAATGAGATATTTTGGGAATCCAGGACAAGTCTTTGCAAGGTTTCTAATTCCTATAAAGTCCTTGTATATTTGGGAAAGTCCTAATAAACTCATTTTCAGATCGGGTACTAACAATCACATATAGGCAGACGGAGCCTCGGATCCCGCCATCAGCAAACGGATCCCGCATCAGCAAAACGGATCCCGCATCAGCAAACGGATCCCGCATCAGCAAACGGATCCCGCATCAGCAAATGGGTCCCGCATCAGCAAACAGATCCCGCATCAGCAAACGGATCCCGCATCAGCAAACGGATCCCGCATCCGGAAACGGATCCCGCATCAGCAAACGGATCCCGCAACATCAAACGGATCCCGCTCCAGCAAACGGATCCCGCACCAGCAAACGGATCCCGCCTTCAGCAAACGGATCCCGCTTCAGCAAACGGATCCCGCATTAGAAAACGGATCCTGCATCAGCAAACGGATCCCACTTCAGAAAACGGATCCCGCTTCAGCAAAACGGATCCTGCCATACCCTTTCTATATCAATAAAGCCGCTCACACAGGGAGCGCACCCCTATCCTTCGCAAATTTCAAATTCATGTTTTATTGAGTCTTTGTTTTCTCTTGTCGATGTCCTCAACGGTTGTCTTTCTTTCGTCGACACGTTTTGCTTCGCAATCCACGTCGCTGAGGGGCTCTGTAGACACCCCGCCTTAGACCTCTCATGTCCCGATTGCATACACATTCTTTGTCTTCCTCTTTTTATTAAGTTTTGTTACTTTTCGTTAACTTTCGTTACTTTCTGTTAAGTTCTTGACTTACTCCGTTAGTATTGGATTTGACTAAGTGGCAAAGTAAACCTTGAGTCTTTGTTTCATTTATTTTCATTGACTTTCGTGATGTTCGTTAAGTTTTTGGACTAATTCCGTTAGTTTTAGGGCTTAACTGCATAACGGGGTTAACATTTGGGCTAAAATATGAATTTTCTGAAGCTGGGATGCGCACGCCTTTGCCCTCCTTTGTGGGAGGCATGCTCCTCCCATAGGGGGGGTGGGAAGCACGCGCTTCCCGCTTCCAGAATCTCAGATTTGGCCAAATTTCCCTCCTTTTCTGATTTGTAAACCCCAAGGCCATTATGCCTTGGCTTGATCCGGGGAAGGGCCATCTTTGTGACCAAAAACACTTCCCTAACACCTATAAATACCTCTTCATTCCACCATGGAAAGGGAGGAAGAATTCTTGAATAAAAAACACTTTAAAACACATAAAATCCATTTTCAAAGAGTGGTCACTATAGACAATTTGGTTCTTCCCCATTCAAGCACAAGGTACAATGTTCATTCTCTTATAAACTTTTAATCTTATCTTTATTTTCTCTCCTTGTTAAAATCTTTTTATTACACTCTTCATCTTTAATGTGTATGCAATCTCCATAAAAGGGATACAACCAAAAGGCCACTTCACTATTGAAGTTTGGTCAAGGTTACATCCCAACATTCCAAATTTCACTTTAATTTTCATTTCATTTCTTCATGTAATTGTTTGGAATAATTGTTACATGTAATCTTTTAGCATAAATTAATAAATAAAAGCAATTCTCTTTTATTTCCTTTTATTTTCCCCTTTCTTTCCATTGTAATTGTTAGCACTTCTTACATTAATAACTGAAGGACTTTTCTTTTTAGTATTAGAACACCAAAAGTAGCAAGACCCACGTAAGCGGGGCGGAGTGGGTGTTTAAGTACTTCTCACTTCGTCACCTAACCCCCGAACCCCTCATCTCAAGAATCTTTGGTTTCGTAATCAATAAAAAAGGCTATTTTCTTAGGTTTTCTCGTGTTCCTCTAAAACGTGGGTGGCGACTCTTAAAATCAATTAAACATCCTAGGTAATTCACCGCTCTAGCCAAGCCGCGGTTTCCCGGGGTATCTACACCTTCTTATACATCCAATGTATAATATAATTTAAATGGGCTAAGATCCAACTTTAATTTAATTTCAAGTCCTCTAGGGCGGATTACACAAAATTAAACTAATTATTTTTTTAATTAGGTAGACAACTCTTGTCAATCATATCCAATATGACTCTTAGATCATTTTTCTGAGATTCTTTAAGAAATCCAATTTCAAAACGCATGTTTTAATCTCATCTTTGCCTTAGGCCCAAAACAGTTTTGATGCCTAATTAAGTCCAACCCTTTTAAACGTATAGTTAATGTACCTCGCTAGGGCGAGCCCACATCATCCATCTTGCTCATACATGAATAAAGTTAATGAGCATCACTAGGGCGAATCTACATTAAAATTACCCATGTACTAACTAGTGTTTTAATCATGTCATGGCAAAAGGACTTAAAACTTTTAAGAAGGTTCATCATCATATAGCATACAACAGATTTATGAACACATAAGATAAACATGTTGAGCATCAAGTTTAGCCACTAAATTAATCTCCATTAATTTAAGCATAATATTTATGTGTCATTTGTTTCTCTATAATTATGAGGGTGAGACTATTTGAACTTTGGTTATCATCTCTAAATCAAGACAACAAGAAGTGCGGCCGAACTAAGCCGTTAGGTAACCACAATTCCGCACTAATTCAAGAAACTAAGAAAGTAGTCCATGTGGCCGAAACTAAGCAATAGATGGTCTCGATGAACGTAGGCCAATTGCATTCACAATTCCACATGGATTTCCAAACTTGAATCAAGAACTTTGTTTTTCAATTTTAGCAATTATGAACTCTTCATAATTCTAACTTCGTTTTAACTTTGAATCTTTGATTGCGATCAATTTTGGGAAACACATTCTCGAGAACGTAGGCTAGCCATCCAAAACTTGATCCAATCTCAGAATTCACAAGACTAAAACAAATAGGAAATTTAAACCCCAAGATCCACCCAGAACCCTAGCAAGAACCCCCAACCGAAACCCTAGGTCCGGCCGGGTCTCTTCATTGGGTCCGGTCGGACCTCTTTGAAAATTCAAAATTTTAAAGTTCCAAAATTTGTCTCAAAATTGTTTTTCCCCGATTTAATTAGGGTTTGGTGTTCTTGGTGATCCAATCACCATGATCATCAAAACCTTGAATAAAAAATTTACTATTGAATCTCTAGATTATCAAAACTTTGATCCAATCAAAATTGATAACCCAACAATTTTTAATCCACCATAATTTTTATTGCGATTGAATAGTGCGATTAAAGTTTACAAAACAATAAACCACATAAAACGCATATAACACATAAACATCATAATCCCAATATTCAAATCATGCTAGGCACATAAACAAACAATTTATATACATACAACATGATTATGTATTGAAATAATCAACATGAACGGGGCTCTGATACCACTGTTGGGTTTCCTAGTAACATGCGAAGCGGAATTAAGCATTTAAAATTTTATGAAACCCAAATCCCATAGATCCATTCATATGATTATATCAAATACATGCATAATGAATACTATAATACTAACCCTTGATGCCTTTTGTTAATCAACCTTGAATTCGGTGGAGTCTTGAAAGCTTGATCACGAATAGAGCAAGAATCACGAACTTTGAAGATAATAAGTTTCACCCTCTAGCGGTATCCACACCACGAACGAATATCAAGAACACTTGATCTTGGTTGCTAGACCAAATTATGAAACACACTTTCACAATTATAAAGACTATATGGAATTATAAATTCTTGATGTTGGATTCTAAATCTTGAATCAAGAATATTGTTTTCTCAAACCACTAGGTTTCATATGCATAATGGCTGGTGAAAAGAACCTTATATAGGTCCTAGTCCTTAACCCTTAAGGACCTAGGATTCCTAAATCCCGTCACCCAATTAAGGCATAAACTTTTTGTCCAAGAAGCTCTGGCACGGTCGTGCCCTATAATTGGCACAGTCGTGCCAATTGGTGTGCGTCTGCCATCCGTCTGCCGATTATTGGCACGGTCATGCTTTAAAATCGGCACGGCCGTGCCTAGAACGATCGTGCATTATAACCAGCACGGTCGTGCCAGATCAGAAAAGCTTATTTTTCCATAATTCCAATTCAGTCATTTAGGATTCGTTCTATTCGTGTGTGACCCTCTAAGATTATACTGACTTGGCAATGGGTCCAAACATGAACCCATAAGATATGATTACGTTCTAGTAAATCGTCATACCTACCCAAATAGTGTAACTAGATACAAGTTCACATTCCTTTCAGAACATGTCACAATCCCTTTGCCCAAGATGTCATTGAACACAAGTCATGGTCAACAAGTCAACTTGCATTGTTCAATACTTTCTCGATACCGAATGTGTTGATAATCCAAATGACAATGATCCAATCAATTCATTTGAGTTTGGCCAAACATTTCATCAATATCATTCCTACGAGGGGCCCAAGCTTGACATATCTCCGAAGAGGGACAAATCCATTTAGCTTATTATTCTTCTCTACGTGAATACGATTATGCCAATCACACCCTTTATAACTTCCTGGTTATAGGTAGCGTTTGAATATGTCAAACATAATGTTCATCAAGTGGAAGACTATAATAACTTCATGTCTAAGGATTCAAATGACATAACTAATATGAGATCTATATATGACATCAACCATGACATAAATCTCATACTACAGGTCATGTCCATTATCTTGTTCCAAACAAGTACCCATAAATCTAACATGATCATCCCATGATCATTTAGCCTTTATACTAGTTCTTAAATAGTACTAGGGATGGAGATTATTATAAGTAAACATGAACAATAATAATAATCAAAACATATCTTTATTAATATGAATAAGATGATTACAAACAACGTTTAAATAAACGTGTCTAGGGTACCAACACCAACACTCCTTATCTGTGGAAACGTCCATCTAAAGCCCCTGCCAAGGCCTCTTTTGACAAGGGTAAGGGAAAGATTGCCGATGAAGATCCATCCCGTCCTAGCGTCTTCTCTCGCCTTGGTGGTCCCGAGAGTGATCCGCCCCCGTCCAAGAAGGTTAAAGGCCCTAGTCAGAAACAATGGGTTCCCAAACCAAAGAAAGATTAGACCTTTCTTAGTACCCCCAAGATTGCATACAATAGACCACTTGTTAGGAATTAAAGTGTTTTATTGTCTTTTATTGCTCAACAAATGTCCATTGTAATGGTAAAAACGATTCATAGAATCAATAAAATTGCATCTTGTTTATGAAATGATTGGGTAAAAATGATTGTTTTAGACTACACCCGAAGGTTTCCTACGTTCTTCCAGTATGGAAGCTCAGGTCTCCATAGTTCAAACAAATGAAGACCATTTTTTTGTGCACCCTGTTTTTTGCCTAGACCGCCTTTGCGGGTTTTCAATCTAGCGGGCTTCTTTTTTACACTTTGCTCTAATTTTTGCATAGGCCGCCCTTGCGGGTTTTAAACCTAGCGAGCTCTTTCTTTTATAGTCTTCATTTGTTAAGCGTAGAACTTCTTGGGCTTGTCGAGGTTGACCTCCTTTGGCAATTGGTCGCCATCCAAGTCTACGAGTCGGACTGCACCACCGCTTAGTATCTTCTTGACCACGTACGGACCGATCCATCGGGGTCCCCATTTCCCGAGGGGATTCATGGCATAGGGAGGATGTTGTCTTAGGACCAAGTCTCCTACCTTGATGTTTCGAGGCTTCACCTTCTTGTTGAAAAACATTGTTTTTCTCTTCTGATAAGCCCTTGTGCACTCGAACGCTCTTAACCTCTTTTCGTCGAGTAGGTCTAATTGTTCGTATCGGCTCTGCATCCATTCAACCTCATTGACTTGATTTTCGAGCAAGACTCGTAAAGATGGAACTTTAAGTTCGACTAGGAGCACGGCTTCGGAACCATAAACCAATGTGTACGGGTCCCGTTGCTGACCAAATTGATGTGCGGTAGCCCTACAATGCTAGAGGAAATTTTTCGGGCCAATCCCTTCCTGTTAACGCCATTTTTCGTATGATGGTCTCAATTGTCTTGTTTGCTGCTTCGACCGCACCATTAGCTTACGGATGGTACGGGGATGACTTGTGCTTGATAATTTTGTAATCGACCAAAAGTGCATCCATTTATTTCTCAAAGTGAGAACCATTGTCGGAGATGATCTCGTGAGGGACGCCGTATCGACACATGATGTTGTTCTTCATGAATTCGGCCACTTTCTTGGCGTTGAGAACTCGGTAAGCCTGTGCTTCAATCCTTTTTATGAAATAATCCACAGCCATTAGAACAAATGACTGTCCATTGCTTCCCGTGGGATGGACTTTCCCAATGATATCTATGCCCCAACAAGATAAAGGCCATGGCGTGGTTATGTTGTACAGTTACGAAGGTGGAGCATGTTGCAGATTGGCATGGAACTGGCACTTGGCGCATCTTTTGACTTTTTCGATGCAATCTCTTTCTATGGCGGTCCAATAATAACCGCTGTGGAGTATCTTCTTGGCTAATATGATCCCATTCATGTGGGGTCCAAACTCACCTTTGTGTATTTCATGCATTATCTCTTGAGCTTCGGTCTCATTGGTGTTGGATATTATGCCCTAGGCCCTTGAGAAAGTCCTTACGTTGCATCATGTTCCCATTTGTTATGGAGATAACAACCCTGGACTATTATATGTTTTACATGTTTATTATAATAATCCCCCTCCCTAGTACTTATGAAGGACTAGTATAAGTTTAATCGATGATCATATGATGATCATGTGTATGTGATACAAATTAAACTTATGGGTACTTATTAGAGAACAAATACTAGACTTGACCCACCTATGAGATTTATGTTATAATTAAATCTCATAATAGTTATATCATTTATTCTTAGACCTGAGATTATCTTAGTCTTCCACGTGATGAACATTATGTTTGACGTACTCAAACGCTACCCTTAATCGGGTGGTTATAAAGGCTATGATTTGCATAATAGGATTCATGTAGGGAAGAATGATAATTCAAGATGGGATTTATCCATCTCTCAAGAGAGATATCTGCTTGGCCTCTCGATGAGTGAGATTTATGATAGTGTACAGCCGTACCCAAATGAATTGAACTGTTCAATGTCATTTGCTCATATCAATCTACTCGGGATTGAGAAAGCATTGGACAACATAAGTTGACGTGGACCATGACTTATGTCCAATATGATATCGCGTGACAAAAGGATTGTGATATGTTCTATAAGGATGAACAAACATCATTTAAGTTATATTAATTGGGTAGTCATGATGGCTTGCTAGAGTCCGCTCATGATTTATGGGTTTGACCTTGGTCGGACCCATTACCAACTTAATATAATCCTATGGGGTCACACACAAAAGAACAAATTGATCAAAAGACTAAAATTGGAAAAAAAGTTGAAAACTGGCAGGTTCGGCCTAAATTGCAAGACCGTGTCGTTCTGTGCGCACGACCGTGCCAAATGGCGTGACCGTGCCAGTTCACAAGCTCGACCGTGCCAGTATTAATCTCCGGCAGGTGTGGCTCGACAAAATTGGCACGACCGTGCCGATTTGTGAGCACGCCCGTGCCAGAGTCCCTGGAGGCGGTTTTGGCTAGTTTAATTGGGTGACGGGATTTAGGTCTTCTAGGTCATTAAGGGTTAATGACTAGGGACTATAAATACATATTTTCATCAGCCATTAAACTAATGCAACCTGGTATGTTTGAGAAACATAATTCTTGATCCAAGATTGTGAATCAAATATCAAGAATACCAAAATTCATAAAGCCTTTGAAGATTAGAAAAGTGTTTTCTAATGGGTCTAGCAATCCAGATCTAGAATTGTTCTAGAAATTCGTTTGCGTGTGGATACACATAGAGGATGCTTTCTTTAGCATCTCAAGTTCGTGTTCCTGTGATCGTGATCCGATGAACGCGAAGAACTAGGAGATCAAATCTAAAGCTTGAAGATTTGAAGATCCGAAAAATTTAAACGCTATACAACGGTTAGTATTCTAAATTCATCTTGCTATTAATTTAATCATCATGAATGGATCTTGGGGCTTAGGGTTTTGTTTACTTTATATTGCTGTCTTCCGCTGCGTAAGTTGCCTCAAAACCCAACAATTGGCACACAAGAGATTGATCCATTTGTAATGTCTCTTATAGACTCGGTTCCCAATTAGCACATATCTCGATGCTAGCTTTTGTAATGCCACTCGAGATTTCTTATTGTTGTCCTCGGGGAAGGTTCCGTCCTTGAGGAAATTCATGATGTCTGTGTACCACGGAGGGTTTGCATGGACTTCATTGATCTCAATGCTCATGCAATATGCCGGACCAGTCCTTCTCGAAAATTTGAAAGCCTTCACCATTTTTCCTTTGGGAATTTCAACCAGTGAGGCTATAGTGGCTAATGCATCAGCAAAGTGGTTCTTGTCCCTTGGAAAATAATTGAACGTGATGTCTTGGAATTGTTCAACCAACTCTTCCTGGTGTTGACCATACTGTTGGAGGGTCGGGTCTTGGATTTTCCATTTTCCAGACGCTTGATTGATAAGGAGCAGAGAATCACCGAATACTTCCAGATCTGTGACATTTCTTTCTAGGGCCGCTTTTAGCCCTGCTATACATGCCTTATACTCAGCAATATTGTTGGTGGCTTCGAATTCGAGACGGATTACAATCAGAGTGTAGATGTCCTTTGGATCGTCAAGCAACATTCTTATCCCATAACCGTGCTTATTGGCCACCCATTCGAAAAAAAGTTGCCACTTTTTTCCTTAGTTGTAGTGCAAATCAAGTCCTTGTCGGGGAATTGTAAGTCTTCCCCCGTCACTTCATCACACGGAAATTCAGTAAGCTGATCACTGAACACTTTCCCCCTGATGGATTTGAGTGTGACGTAAGTGATATCATAGCCGGCGAGCATCAAGTACCACTTGGCTATCCTTGTTGACATGAAAGGCTTCTCGAAGATGTAGCGAAGCGGGTCCACTTTTGCTACTAACTTGATCTGAAAGGCTTCCATGTAGTGTTTGAGCTTTTGAGTGGCCCAAACCAATGCTGCACATGACTTCTCCAAGGTGGAGTAGTTCTTTTTACTTCCTTGAAATCGGCGACTGACAAAGTAAATGGCATTCTCCTTTTTGGATTCTCGTTGCTCTTCTGATAGGATAGCCCCTAAGGCTTCATCATTCACTGTGAGGTAGAGAAAGAGAGGCTTCTCCTTGTGCTGTGGAACCAAAACAGGAGGGCATGTTAACTAATGCTTCACTTGGTCAAAGGCTTCTTGGCATGCGTCGGTCCATTCTAGAGCCACATTTTTCTTGAGTAACTTGAATATTGGCTCACACATGGAAGTGAGTTAGTGCACAAACTGACAGATGTACTGAATTCTGCCCATGAAACCTTTGATTTCCTTCTGTGTCTTTGGAGGAGACATGTCAATGATTGCCTTGATTTTTGAGGGATCTGCTTCAATTCCCCTCTCGGTGACCATGTAGCCAAGATATTTGCCTCGGATAACCCCAAAAGTGTACTTTGCGGGATTGAGCCTCATTTTGTGTTGTCGAAGCCTTTCAAAGAACTTGCGGAGATCGATCAAGTGTTGACCGTCGGTCCCTTTTAAATGGATGATCATGTCATCCATATAGACTTCGATTTCTTTATAGATCATGTCATGGAACAAGTCTGTTACTACCCTTTGATAAGTAGCCTCAGCGTTCCTCAACCCAAACGGCATGATTGTATAGCAGAAAGTGCCCCACGGTGTTGTGAAAGCAGTCTTGTGTTGGTCTTCTTCGGCCATTAGAATCTGATTGTACCCTGTGAAGCCATCCACAAACGAGTGGACCTCATAGGCTGTAATATCCATTAGTTTGGCAATTAAAAATAAAGTGATTTAATTAATTTATTTATTTAATTGGGTTTTTAGATCTTTAATATTTTTTTTAACCTTTAGACTTTTGGAGATTATTAATGCTATTATGGGCGAAAGAGTTAATTTTGTTTTATGGAGATTATGGAATGGGCCGGATCAAATTTTAGGTTGATAGGAATCTATCCTAAATTCTAAGTATAAATATTTCAAAACCTAAACCTAGAGAGAGGCAGTTAAACTTTTATTTTACTGAAATTAAGAGAGAGACGGAGAAATTGCGGCTCTAGGGGGAGAGAGAGGAAGAAGCAGCCGTATATTCAAGAGGTAAAACTTATCATTCTTTTCCTTACTATTTGTTTAGTACGGGTGTATGGTTTTATATATAACAATGGTATTGTGTATGGAGGTATTAATGTAGAATGTATAAGTCATTCCAAGACTTGGTTAATATTGACTGTGTTTGGGGAATTAATTAACTGGAGGGGGCGGTTTCATGGAAGGTATGAGGGGTTTAGTGTGTGTGGGTGACGTGTGAGTTGGGTTTGAAAAGTCAAAAAGGTAAAAGAAATAAAATAAGGGAATAAGGTGATAGTAGGGAGATTTTTTGGGGATAAAGGTACAGCATGCATAATTTTGAAGGATTGAATTCATTAATTATACTTGGGCAGAATATACACAAGTGGACAGTAGGTACCAATGATCATTTGGGGAGGAATAAATATATGATGTTTCTGACTCGGTTTGGTGAGTAATACTTTTGAGGAGTGCAGTTTATTAGTTTTACAGTATTATTTAAGTAAAGTGTAGTTTTATTATTATTGACTCCGACGCTTTATTTTGTTAGATTTTGGCAAGCAACAGTAGAGACGGGTTCAAAATTATATATTGCATTGCAGCTACTATAAGGTAAGGGATTTTACATCATTTAGGTTATTGCTTCGTTATATTACCGTTTTAGTTATTAGGCTTCCGCTTAATTCTTGGCGATGTACGTTCTTTGACACGTTTAGACTGACTTCACGTCAGCATTTGATTTGACTCCCTCGGTCACCGTCTTTTGATAATCTTTTGTTATTCATTTGCTAAATTTGTATCCTTTGTTGGTTCTTTGTCAATTCATTTGCTAAATTCGTATCCTTTGTTTGTTAGTACGTGAAACCTTTTGTGTGCTTTTGAAATTCGTATTTCGTATAAAAAGAGTTTTGATCTGAAAACATTTTGTATCCTATCAATGAACAAATAAGTTAAACAACTCGTTACGATGGGGTATATTTGATTTAGGGCTGTAAAAAGGCAACCTTAGTTCACTGCCCAAGAGGGGTAATGAGGTGTTCCGGAATCACCACTTTGTATTTATGTGCTATACTGAGCTTTTGTCCCTACGAGGAATTTAGATTTGAAAAGGTCACTAGACCACTTATGTGATTATTGGTATCTGTGAGGAGTCTTATTATTTACAGCTGGTATGGGACGGTCGTAAATAATTAGATTTCTCGAGTTAGTTTTGTTCAGCTATCAGTCCTTTGAAATTCTGAAATCTGTGAGTGGTTTAATTATTTATAGCTGGTATGGGATGGTTATAGATAATTAAATCATTCGAGTCATTTTGCATCAATTTGTCCTCGTTTGGAATTCCATAATATCTGTGAGTAATTTAGTTATCTACAAACGGTATGGGACGGTTGTAGGTAATTAAATTACTCGAGTCTATTTTGTTAAATTTGTAAAACCTTTGAGATTTATGTGAAAAGCGTTTGAGTTCCCTTTTTGATTTCATACTCGTTGATATTCCTTCAGGTCAACTCCTCCTTAGTAGCCGGAGGGGTTATATATGAACTTACTGAGCTTTTGTTCGCTCACCCTTTCATTCTCTTTTCTTCCAGGTAATAAATAGGATGGAAATTTCAGTCTTGGGAGCATTTGGAAGATGTTCAAAGACTTTCTAGATTTGTTTTGATTACTATTAGTCTAGACGCTTTAGTTGGTTGTTTCAGTTATTTGGGAATTGTAAGACTTTATTGTTTTGTTGGGTTTTTAGATGTCATCTTTTGGCTATGTTTTAATAAATAGATTTGATTAGTTTTACGAAAATCTTGTGGTTTAGTATTGTAAATGGTGATGTGGCCGGACTGTGGACCCGTATAATTTGGGTCCAGATTTTGGGGCGTTACATAGGCGGCAGTGGAATCGACTAGCATGTTGATGGTTGGTAGTGGGAAGTCATTCTTTGGAGAGGCATTGTTCAAATCCCGAAAATCCACACAAACGCGGACCTTGCCATTATCCTTTCTGACTGTCACAACATTTGCTAGCCAAGTCGGATACTCAATGACTTTGATGAAACCCACACTGAGAAGCTTCTTTGTCGCTTCTTTGTCTTGCAGTGACCATTCGGGCTTGATCTTTCTGAGTTTCTGTTTGACTGGCTTGGCGTCTTCCTTTATCGGTATTTTGTGCTCGGCGACCTTTCTGTCTAAACCCAGCATGTCTTTGTATGACCATGTAAATACATCCACGAACTCTCTGAGCAGTGCAGTCAATATGTCTTTCCCTTCCCCCTTAAAGAAGCTTCCGATCTTGGTTTCCTTCGGCTCTTCATCGGTACCCAGATTAACAACATGCAATTCTTTATTAGCCCCTGGACCATTTTCACCACGACTACGGACCTGTTGAGCTAGTTCATTTAAGTATGTTTCATTTCCGTGGTCTATTTCATCATAGTTTTGATCGTTATTAACTAGTTCATTAAATTCATTATTTGTTAATTCATCATTTATGATGTTTGCAACCTCGGGGTACTCAGAAAGATCAAATTTTTCATTAGCAAAGAAATGGAACACACGCTCGGCTATTGCCTCCATATCCTCTTGGTGAGGGTGTCGGAAACACTCTCAGACTCGAAATTGAATGTCAATAAGTCCTCCTTTGTTGCCTTGCGCAGAATACAACCCATTTTCTTGATCAAGAATTCCTCAGATACTATGGGCCCCTTCGTTGAATACCAGTTGTTGATTAGTTCGGAGCTCGGCTTGATCTCGTTGATAGGATTGCTTCCCATTTCAGTGTCATCGGAGATGGCATTGACTTGGCATTCATCCATGATTACAAGTTCCTCGAACATGGAGGCTAGATTAGTCAATTTTTCCCCCACAGTGATCTCTGTCTCATTTTCAATGGTCATCTTCTTTCCCCACCATTCTCGGGGTGACATTGGAGTAGGTTCATCTTCGCGCTTCTGAATTTCACAATTAGCGAAGATTTCGAAGCCGGGCTTTCTGATGCCCTTGTTGTTGACCCATGGCTCGGTAAAGATTATGTACGGTATATCTTCCCCCTGGCGGACAAAGTAGCCATTTAATGTCTTGCGATAAGGCCTCAAATTGGGGATTTCATAGTAACGGCCTTCTCTGCGAGCTCGAGCCTTTTCATTCTTGACGGCTTGCTCATATCTCATGTCGTCCTCGGAAGGCTCATATCCCAACCCGAACTTGTTCTTGAAGAAAGGGACTTCTACGGGTTTCTTTCTCCCTTGTTGATATTTCCCTAGGCCTAAACTGGGGAAGTAATTCATCTTCCTCATCATGCGGAGGACTTTGTGATTGCCGAGGGTCCATGGTCCACTTCCCCCTTCTTTGTCATGGCGTTGATTGAGACACCAGAGAGGGTAGAGTCTTCTAACCCATATTGATCTTGGTGGACGGGTCCCCCATTTTTGTGGATAGTGACATTTTCAGCCATTACGGTTACTATTTTGTCTCCATTTCAGATCTTTACACATTGATGGAGAGTGGAAGGGACGGCATTGGAGCTATGTATCCATGGTCGGCCCAAGAGCAAATTGAATGAAGAGGGGACATCGAGCACTTGAAACGGGATGGTCATAACCATGCTCCCAAATTCAATGTCTACTTCTATCATGCCCATGACTGTACAGGCAGTGCTGTCGTATCCTCGGATCACTTGACTGGAGGGCTACAAATCTAAATTTTTAAGCCCTAGTATGCCCATGATTCGGCTAGGCATTAAGTTGAGTGCGGAACCACCGTTAACCAAAACTCTTGAAATGGGTCTCCCTCTTTCCCTTACTTTGAGATAGATAGCCTCATTGTGATCGGACCCCAATGGTGGAAGGTCCATGTCGGCAAATGAGATGACATTGCCAAAGTGTGTGGCCTATCATAGCAGTAAGGTCTTCGGGAGTTGTGTCAGGAAAGACTGATGTGTCGTTGAGGTTGCTGATGACGAGGTCTCGGTGCTTCTTTGAAGATGCAATGAGGTCCCAAATGTATATGTTTGCTTGAGTCTTCTTGAGTTGTATCAATAAAGGATCTTCGGGTATGTCGCGAGTTTGAGATCTTGGAGAAGAGGTGCTTGCCGCAGAAGTGATGGGATTGCTTGCTATGACCCTATCAGATCGAGTTAGCATGTTGACGCTCCCGTTTTTCTTTTTTTTTCCTATTCTCTAAGACTTACCTCATTATCTCATCATAAGTCACAGCGTAGCAAGAATTATCAATTCCATTCATATCATTGGATCCCTCATTCAAAATGGGAATTGAATGAGTGGTCTCCTCACCCTCACCTGCTCTATTACATGAACCTCACCCTCACTAGGAACTATTAATTCCTTCTTGTCGATGAGATCTTGAAAAATGTTACGGAGGCTGAACCATTCTTCGGTAACATGGCCACTATGTTGATGATAGTCACACCACTTGTGATGAGCATGGCTTGCGGTAATCATCTTGGGCTTGTACCCTTGGAGAGGGGTAATTTGTCCTTTGGCCTTGAGGTCCTCAAAAGCTTCGGTTAGAGTCATGCCTTGGAGAGGAGTGTAGACACGGTCACTTTGGAACTTCTTGCCCTTGGGCGGTGGGAATTTCTTGTAGTTCCCTTTATCGGTAGTGACGGAATTGAC
The DNA here is from genome assembly GCA_026119855.1 of Campanula takesimana. Taxonomy (NCBI): domain Eukaryota; kingdom Viridiplantae; phylum Streptophyta; class Magnoliopsida; order Asterales; family Campanulaceae; genus Campanula; species Campanula takesimana. The sequence goes on along the minus strand of JAOWBW010000658.1, from coordinate 712,891 downwards.
AGAGGCCTATTTTGTTGAGTTAGAGGCGTCCTTGTAGCGGAAACAAGGTGTGGTTTTCTTGATCTCCTTGAGAAAATCATCAATTCGGACCCCTGCCTCAAACATTTGAGCAAAATCTGAGTAGCAAGCCCCACTTAAGTGGGTGCAGAGATCAATCTTGAGACCCTTGAGGAAGATGTCCATTTGCTCTCTTGTGTTGGGCCTCTCCACTATTTCGGCCAGCTTGTCATTCCAACTCCTTGTGAAGTCAATAAAGGACTCATTATCCCTTTGGGTGGTGTTCTCGAGCTCGTTCTTTGTTGGGCGGTGAGTGGTGTTGCATTGATATTGACTTTTGAAGGCAAGCATGGCGGCATCCCAATCAAGACGGATGGCAAGTGGGAGAGTTGCATACCAATCTTTGGCGGCTCCCTCGAGAGTAAGAGGGAAACATTGTGCCATCACTGTGAGAGCCCGCGCTCGAAGACAAACCGCACCGAAATGACCGCCCGCGAAGGCGGTTCGGGTCCGTTTCGTGACGATGCGCTTTTGGAAATGCGCTCGGTTCTCACACAATGGTTTCCTCTCGATGGAATCAAAACAGTCAAGAATCGCCACCTCACTTTATTTTTGGAAAAATGAAGACAAAACCTTTTATTTAGAGAAAGTGGGTTCGGGGGCTAAGTTACGAGAAAGAGAAGGGTTAGGCACTCTCCTCGCCCGTGATGGTCTCTAGTATGCATCCCACTTAGATTCATTTTATTCCTTTTATGCCTTGCTTTTATGCCCTAACAAAAATGGTGAATAATATAAGAGGAGGTCTTCCTATTCTAGGAATGTTTGCTTTAATTCACAAATGAGAGTCGATTTGGGTGGACTCACACTTGGTTTTGAAAATGGTTTAACATTCATATCCAGTAAAGGAGATCACAAAGAGGGGGTGGGGGATTAATATTTACAATGGTGAACAAAAAGGGAAACAAATCCCATAAAAAGAATGTCCAAAACTCCGTCCCCAAGCATTTTACGGACTGCTGCGCTCTTTTTCTTTGTGTACGTGCTCTTAGGCTTGCATAATCTGGAAAGTGAATATTAGGAAAAGTCCCTAACACATCAAGTATAAACCATGAATTTTTCCTTGATTTTAGGAGCATGTTATGGTGTCCAAATAAGGCATGCAAGATGGAACTTTCAACAGCCTAGTCTGACAGATTTTCATACATCCATAAAATATCCACTTTTTACATCATGAAAACGGGGGAATCATGGGAAACACTAAACATGAAAGTTACTCCTAACATATCAAAGTTTATATCTGGAAATTTTTAAGGACACTGAGAAAGTTTAAGTCATACAAAACACCTCTGACATTTCCATGTCAGAGATGAACATGAACAGATCTGCAGATTAAGAGTCTAAACAATAAATGGAAAGAGCAGCTTCTACTCACGGGAAAAATATGATATTTACATGCTCATTTTCCTCTGTTTGTATAGGACAAAATCTATTTTGTGTTATAAGACCAAAATCCATGTTTCCTATGCAAGAAGAGAGAAATAAGACAGAAAGGTACAGCTTACAGATTACTGGAAATCCATACAAGGCATGAAAACAATCATGAAAACTCACCCAAATCACATGATATGAACATGAGACTTTGGACATACATAGATATACATTTTAAAAACATCAAACAACATTCATTCATGCTTCTAGCTCAGATTTCATGATGGTCAACATGAGAGAAACATAGGGAAGAACATAGATTGAACACAATGTTTGTACATATGGAGGTCTAGCTCAACATGTGGCTAGACCTCAAGCAAACTAACTAAATGGTTACATTGCAAGAAATTACATATAAAAAGGGATGATTTGTGCTTCCTTTGCTTCCAAGGGAAGACTTTTTTGTTGCTTTTCTTTTAAGGTGTTTGCCTTGTGTTTGAATGGGAGTTTGAGTGAGTTTGCTTGCTTGTTTTTGGTGTGTGTTTAAGGTGGTTGTGTGGTGGTGTGGTGGTGGCTTAGGGACTGAGGTTTGAAGGCTCTTTCACTCACAAGTGAGTTGAGAGAGAATGGATGAATTGTATGAAGTGTTGTGTGTTCTCCTTATGATAAAATGGATGAGGGAGGTAAGTATATGGAGGAAGGAGGTGGGAAATGACCTTAGGCCACCCTTGCTAGGCTTAGGAGTCAGTTTAGGGGGTGGCTACCCCGTCCATTTGCAGCTGGGAATGATCAAAATCAAGACTTTTGTGGCCAAGTTGCTGAAGAACAAACTGCTGTCTGAACCTCCCAAACCAGCTGTACGGCTTGGACTGGCTGCCAGAGGGATCTGGTTTTGCCACGTGTCGCGCTCTGATTGGACCATGGCCTACTTGATTGGCCATCTACTTGCTGCCATTAGCTTGATGGTGGTTGGTCATCATCATTTATGCCTTGAATTTTCAACGTAGATGATCACAATTCCTGCTCCAGTATTGGTTCCGCAACAGTCCAAGTTTTGTCCGAGTGTGCGCACAACGGTGTCCCGGTTGTCCGCGGTCCCAACATGGAAGTTGCTTGAAATAATCTTGTGGTCACGTACATCTATCTGAAATATGTTAATGAGCAAGGAATGACAATTATACATTTTTAATGCACAGAATGGATAATAACGGGCAGTTCTAAGGGTGCGGGCCCCGTTTCGGGTCCCGCAGCTCAAAAATTGAAGTACATGCCTGCTTACTCGTTTTTTTGCTCTGATCATGAATTTAAAGTCCGTTAATCCATTCGATGCACCGATAAGGCTCACGGAACTCCCGCATAGCCAAATCTGGGCTTAGGTCAATTTTAGGGTTTAGACCGATTAAAAGGGTTTGATAAGGGGTGCGAGATCGGGGTATCTACAGAGCCCCTCGTCGAATCTCCTTGTAATGTAAAGGGGATTCTACGATTTACTAAGACACAAACGATCTCGTCTAGGGTGTAACGGCTGGGTCCAAAGTAGGACTTCCTACGTATCTCTTTCGAGAATCAAGCCTCCGTAGTTCTAACTCAAAGAAGCAATCAAACTAGTGACAAACAATGGTTGGTACCGAGTTTCCGGTTTACCTACGTATCTCTTTCGAGAATCAGACCAATCGTAGTTCAGGTTTATTAAAAAACAAGAAATTTTCGGGGGGAGCATTGAGATATGTTGTCTCTTTCCTGGGGACTGCATTGAGATGTGTGGTCTCTTTGCTGGGGAGAAAATCGACATGAGAAAATATTTATGAGAACGGGCGACTGAGTTCACCGGGGTGAACTGCCTACGTATCCCTCCATGGGAATCAAGTCAAAACGTAGTTCGGGGGAGGTACAACTCGGGCAGGCGAGAAGACCAAGGTGGAACAACAATACTCAAGGATTGACGCAAGGTACAATCGGAGCGGGGGGTACATCTCAGAATCCAGGAGATGACCTAATTCATCATCGAGGTGAGTCGCATCTGACTCTGGGGATCGGTCTTCGACCGATAAATTGCAAAAACGGGCGACTGAGTTCACCGGGGTGAACTGCCTACGTATCCCTCCATGGGAATCAAGTCGAGTCGTAGTTCTGAGGAGGACCCGACTCAACATCAAGATAAGGTTAACATCAACATTACTCAAGGATTGACGCAAGGTACAATCCGAGTGGAGGTACATCTCAAAATCCGGGAGATGACCTAAGTTCAACATCAAGACGAGTCGCATCTGACTCAAGGGATTGGAACTGACCAATATATCTTGAGAGAACGGGCGACTGAGCTCAACGGTGTACGCCGTGTGAACTGCCTACGTATCCCTTCATGGGAATCAAGTCACAGCGTAGTTCTGAGGGGGTTTGTTCAACAATACTCAAGGATTGACGCAAGGTACAATCCGAGTGGAGGTACATCTCGAAATTTAAGGAGATAACCTAGTTCAATATCAAGTCGAGTCGCTTCTGACTCTTTGGGGAAGGTACATCTCGAGTTTCAGGGAGATAACCTAGTTCAATATCAAGTCGAGTCTCTTCTGACTCTTTGGGGAAGGTACATCTCGAGTTTCAGGGAGATAACCTAGTTCAATATCAAGTCGAGTCGCTTCTGACTCTTTGGGGAAGGTACATCTCAACTTTCAGGGAGATAACCTGGTTCAATATCAATGTAAGTCCACAGGATAATAGTTAACTTGCTCGCTCCGCCGGGGAGAAGGTACAACTTGGCATCTCAAGCAGACCAATAACAAAGACAATTTTATGCATAAAGTAAAATCAAGGATACGCTGCATTCTGAACCATGCCCAAATTCCTCGGCTTTGGAGTTGTTGTGTGATGAGATTTTTGTGCTTTACTGAGCAACGAACCATTGCTTCACGTGATCCGTCTGCACTGTTTTGAGTGCTGCAACATCGTTTTGGATCCCTGTTCAACCTAAAAGAGTTTTTGATTATTTCACAATCAAGTTTCTCCGCTTTTGGAGTTGCTGAAACATTTCTTTGCATGACCCATCGGCACTGTTTTGAGTGCCGCAACCTCACTTTGGATCCCTGTTTACCCTAAAAGGGTTTTCGATTATTTCACAATCAAGTTTCTCTGCTTCTGGAGTTGCTACACCTCTTTGCAATGGATGTCGGGCTGGAATCTTTCAGCCTTGACCAAAGTCTCACGTATATCAGGAGAGATGACAAGATCAACTTTGTATGTTGGAACCTGCAAGTTAGCTTTGCATGCAGTGGCAAATATGATTTGCACATGTAAAATTTGAGCGATTCTCCTTAAGCACAAGTTTATTTTCATTTTGAATTCGAGACACTAATCTTTTGACTTAGTGTGTGCAGTGAATGACATCAAATCATGAGATGACATGGCAATGATTGAGGCATGATAATGATCATGGATGTAATAGTGATTATGGCATGGCCATGACCATAGCATGACAATGACTATGGCATGATGTTGAGCATGGAGATTGTGGCATGATGAAATGATTATGACATGGAGATGTTAGGGCATGTTTAACCATGATGAGATGACATGAAATGATAACTGCAAACCTCAGTGATTTTGTTGATGGATTAAGCATGCGGGGCTTCAAGCCGTTCCAATGCTTGCCTCTGTAGCTTTGCCCCTGTTGTGGGATTTCAATTGCTTGCAATGAGCAACCTCTTTGTGAAACCAAGATGTGATTCGTTGTGTGGTTCAAACTTCGTACCTGCATAAGATTTTTTTGCAGGTAATCGGTCGTGCCTGAAGATTCAAGCTGCCTACATATCTCTTTCGAGAATCAGACCGGCGTAGTGCAACTTTAGCAAATCGAACTAATTATCTTCAAAAGGTCATTAGGAAATTTCATTCCCTACGCATAAACATGAGCGTTGACTTCGTCGAGGATCCTTCTTGTGAGGACCATGATATGGTAGAATGGATGATTTGTACCTGCAAGAGATTTTCTCAAGCAAGAAAAATATACATTGATGTTGATGATGGACCTTCTTGTGAGGACCATGATGCGGCAGGGTGGATGACATGTACCTGCAAGAGATTTTCAAGAGCAAGCAGAATATATCTTCGACATTAATGTGCTCGAGAGTGTCATTCATGTGCAACAAAAGTTTTAGAACACATACACGGATTGAAATCTTTTAAGATCGAGAGATTCAGAAAGAGAGTTGAAACAAGAATTCATTCTTTTTTCATTTTGCAACCATTTTCTTTTGATGGATGAAAGTCAAATTTCACTTCTTTTTTCTTGCATGATGATTTTTTTGCATTTGCTTTTTCTTTTATTTGACACTTGTGCATTGCTCGCATTTCAAACTTCGCTTGTTATGAATTAATGAGTGAAAGCTTATGAATGAACAGAGGGAGAATCAAGAATAAATTGTGCATTTTGTGAATTTTGAATTTTTGCGAAAATGAGGAATATGGATATGTCTATGGTGAAGCAAAGCTGAAAGCCTAGCACGAACACTCAAAAGGTCAATTCTGAACACCCATTTGATCAAGACTACTCAACGGTATATCTCCGGATACTATGGTTGGGTCAGCCCCAGTCGTCGGCTGAAGAAACCCTATTTGTTCTTTCTGACATCGACCCCCAACATTCTTGCTGCTGAAGCCCTAGTATCTCGCAAGGATCAACCTCAGGATGTTGGCCACGGAAGCCCCAGTCATGTTATAGGATAAGCCCCTGAATCTGGCATATGAAGCTCTTGTTTCACTTGAAGGGTGAATCTCATGTTGATCCAAATTGTCGCATCGAGACCACTTCATGTTTTGGCATTTCAACCTTTGGGGGCTCTAACTGTCATTGAGAGTTATTCAAATGTTTGATGTCTCGCTGTTGGAGGCAATTCACAATTTCTGACATGCAATACCCAATCGGTAGGGAGTCAACTGTCTTTGAGAGTTGTTCAATCATTCGATGCTTCTCTATCGGAGGCAATTCACAATTTCTGACATGCGATACCCAATCGGTAGGGAGTCAATTGTCTTTGAGAGTTGTTCAATCATTCGATGCTTCTCTGTCGGAGGCAATTCACAATTTTTGGCATGCGATACCCAATCGGTAGGGAGTCAACTGTCTTTGAGAGTTGTTCAATCATTCGATGCTTCTCTGTCGGAGGCAATTCACAATTCCTGACATGCGATACCCGATCGGTAGGGAGTCAACTGTCTTTCAGAGTTGTTCAATCATTCGATGCTTCTCTGTCGGAGGCAATTCACAATTTTTGGCATGCGATACCCAATCGGTAGGGAGTCAATTGTCTTTGAGAGTTGTTCAATCATTCGATGCTTCTCTGTCGGAGGCAATTCACAATTCCTGACATGCGATACCCAATCGGTAGGGAGTCAACTGTCTTTGAGAGTTGTTCAATCATTCGATGCTTCACGGCTGATCATAATTCACGTTTTCTGACATTCAATACTCCTTTGAGGAATCAACTGTCTTTGAGAGTTGTTCGGCGGGACACAATCCTGATGTTGCCGAAGAAACGAGCTTTGAGCTTTGCGGGCCATACTATCAATTCGAGATGGCACTGCGTTCTGATGATCCACACATAAGGGACCTAACTATCTATGAGAGTTGTCCCATATCCTTGATGTTCTCAATCTTGAGAGTTACTGAAACTAATGATGATTCTCAAAAGTTAATCTTTGCATTTCTGAGTCCCTTCAAGAGATCAACCGTCAATGAAAGTTTTCTTGTACCCTGGCGTTTTGCCATCTGAATTTCCGTGTTACCCAGAGCAAACCATTCTCAACAAATCATATTGTCATGAAGCCAAATCATTGCTCTTGAAACAAAACCCAAAACTCTGACATGCAGCCCCAGTTTGGTGTTCATTAATTCGACATCTCTTGCAGGCATTTGAGATTCTGAGATATAAATAATAGCATTCCTTTGTCTCTTTTGCTGTGACAACTTGCAGGATTTGGCAGGGGAAGGCACGAGGCCAGTATTTTGTGAAGGCAAAGGGAAATCCCAGTGGGATCTCCGACATCGTGTTTGCGCAGAAATTAGATGGAAGGACGAGAGTAGGGGGAAGCCCCTAGACTCGGGAAACATATGCATGCTCACACATCGAAATCAAAGACTCAAGACTTAAACTTACGTTATCTTTCAAATGCCTTTAAATCAATAATTATGGACAAATCATTTGGAATTAAATTAGACCGCGACAAATTGACATGAAAACATCGTTGGGCAAACGTTGTGATTCGCGCCGCTGTTTGACCTCATTTGGTGAGAGGCCTTCGTCGTTGTCTCTTCTTCTTGATATTTATCACACCATTGGAGGCTGTACGATTTTTTTTGGTTCTTGGGCCCCCTCAGTGTAAGGGGGTGGTAGAGCACGTTGATCTCCAATATAAGTCACCAGTTGTCGTCGTTGATGGTACTTTGCCCAAAGTTGAAAGATCGAGATCTTCTTTAGTGCAGATTAGCCTCGCATGCGCGGTGCTCCTTGAAATTGATGATGTCACATGAGATTGTTGGAACTTCGGTCCATGTCTTGTCTTTGTGCAACGAGCGGTGAAGTCTTCAGTATGAATTGTCAACTGCCGTTGTTGAAGGCACACACATGAAATTGAAGTGTCGGGATATCCTTTCTGAAACAATTGAATTAAACAATAAAGCGAATGAAATATATGCAAGAATAAATAACTGATGTTTCTTCTTCTTCTTTTTTTTTTTTTTGACCTCCCCTTTTTTTTTTTTTTGCTCTCAATTTTTTTGTTTTTTTTTTGTTCTTTTTTTTTTTTTTTTTTTTTTTGCACTCAAGAAGAAACATCATTGCTTCTGAAACATAACAATTTTACAAGATACAAATTTACAAAATGCGAAAATTTACAATGCATCATACATTAAAAGAAAATCGCCGACACTTGCAGTTGCGTGATATCTTCACCCTTTTCTATTTGATTGGCTTCTCTGATCATGCCCTTGATTGCACCCTGAAATCTTTGTTCGTCGGGTGACTTTGTCGATTGCCTTCGTGAGCTTCATTGATTGCCTTCGGCCCTAGTTCCCATCTCAATTAATCACAGTTTAAAATTTGTTCAGATCTCATTAATTGCTTTTAATTAAGTGAGATTCATTTTAAGCTTTATGATTAAAAAGGCATTTGATAATAACGCAAATTCATTCACTGAAACGACTATTTTACAGGACAAGCAATAAAATAAAAGCACGAAGACAACACACTCTTAGACTTAGAAGACAAAGAAGATGTGTGAGCACATTACTAAGCGATACACAAAAGGGACAGGATTAGGAGTAGGGGCGGTGAGCCCAGTCACAAGCAAAAAGAGATCTAGGCACTGGAAGCTAGAAATCTCCAAAAGTGAGCAAAAGTGTTGCAGCCTTGCAAGCTAGCAAACCAAAAGTCTGTCTGTTTATTACCTACGCCGTCAGAGTGAAAAGCAGTGGTCTCAGGAGTCAATGAGCCCCAAGGAAAAAACATTCCCATATCAAAATCAGGTCTGAGGTTTTACCAACCGCCTCATTATCGATGAGGTTCTGAATTGCATTCTTAAGAGACCAGTACGAATCTGTATCATGTCCCAGATATCGGTGGTATTTGCAGTACTCCAGGGCATCCCAACCTTTAGGCAATGGCTGGGGTGATCGATATTTCTCCATTGGTTTCAAAAGTCCGTAAGCAACCAAAACACGCAAGATTTTAGACATGGGGGCACCGAAGTTATCAAACACCCGATTTGCTGCTGATGTGGGCTTCTCTATGACCTCTTCATCGATGAGGCTTTGGATGGCATTCCGAAGAGAGAACACAATTGTTGGTGTCATGGCCATTTGATTGATGATACTGGCAGTAGGCAGTAGACTCCCATCGCTTGGGTAGGTTGTTCGGTGGCTTGTATCCTTCCATCGGTTTCAGAAAGACTTTGTTCATGAGGTCATGGAAAACCGTTATCATTGGAGCATCAATCTCATCAAAATGCCTATCATGGCGGCTAAACCTCCTCAAACCAAACTTATCCCTCCTTGGAGCAAATGCCAGAATCTGGGGAGTATTCTTGAAAGTTAAGTTTTGGTTGCGAGACCATGAGGACCAACGTTTTTCACCTGTACTATTGGCCGTCCAAGCCCCTAGCGAAGGGCCTATACTCTTTCGGGGATCCACCATTCGGTTACGGTCTAAGGGAGGGTCTTGGCAATTTCAAGTCAATCCAAGAATTCCACATGATATCCACAATTGAGGTCGATTATAACCTTTCTTTTGGGAACTCATAGGATTGAAGAGAAATGGCTAGACAAAAACCGGCATGAAGTCTAGGACGTGTCATTTTTGAAAACATGGACATCGTGGCTTGGCAATGGGATAGATTGGCTTACACCCATCGCAACGACAAGTAGGCACGCTTTGGGGTGAGAATGTACACAGCGGGCCCTAGAGGGAAGTCGATGAGCTCCCTTATACCCTCGGGTTACCTTCTCGGGTTTGTACGGTTCTAAGAGACGTTATTTTCAAAACGTGCATGTGTGTGAGGTATCTATTTTTTGAAAATGATTTTTTTTGAAATCAAGAAAGAAAAAAGAAAATCTTTCTTGTTTTTTAATTTTTTCATTTTTTTTTGTTTTTTCAATTAAAGGGAACATTCACCACGCATATGTACACACAAACAAGGTAAATAAAATGTCCCTACAAAACAAAGGTTAGGGCATAAATATATACAAACAAGATAAGGCACAAGAAGCATGGCATGCAAAAAAATTGAGTCTAGCCCACTTAGATAATAATCCCCAGCAGAGTCGCCACTGTGAGAGCCCGCGCTCGAAGACAAACCGCACCGAAATGACCGCCCGCGAAGGCGGTTCGGGTCCGTTTCGTGCCGATGCGCTTTTGGAAATGCGCTCGGTTCTCACACAATGGTTTCCTCTCGATGGAATCAAAACAGTCAAGAGTCGCCACCTCACTTTATTTTTGGAAAAATGAAGACAAAACCTTTTATTTAGAGAAAGTGGGTTCGGGGGCTAAGTTACGAGAAAGAGAAGGGATTAGGCACTCTCCTCGCCCGTGATGGTCTCTAGTATGCATCCCACTTAGATTCATTTTATGCCTTTTATGCCTTGCTTTTATGCCCTAACAAAAATGGTGAATAATATAAGAGGAGGTCTTCCTATTCTAGGAATGTTTGCTTTAATTCACAAATGAGAGTCGATTTGGGTGGACTCACACTTGGTTTTGAAAATGGTTTAACATTCATATCCAGTAAAGGAGATCACAAAGAGGGGGTGGGGGATTAATATTTACAATGGTGAACAAAAAGGGAAACAAATCCCATAAAAAGAATGTCCAAAACTCCGTCCCCAAGCATTTTACGGACTGCTGCGCTCTTTTTCTTTGTGTACGTGCTCTTAGGCTTGCATAATCTGGAAAGTGAATATTAGGAAAAGTCCCTAACACATCAAGTATAAACCATGAATTTTCCCTTGATTTTAGGAGCATGTTATGGTGTCCAAATAAGGCATGCAAGATGGAACTTTCAACAGCCTAGTCTGACAGATTTTCATACATCCATAAAATATCCACTTTTTACATCATGAAAACGGGGGAATCATGGGAAACACTAAACATGAAAGTTACTCCTAACATATCAAAGTTTATATCTGGAAATTTTTAAGGCCACTGAGAAAGTTTAAGTCATACAAAACACCTCTGACATTTCCATGTCAGAGATGAACATGAACAGATCTGCAGATTAAGAGTCTAAACAATAAATGGAAAGAGCAGCTTCTACTCACGGGAAAAATATGATATTTACATGCTCATTTTCCTCTGTTTGTATAGGACAAAATCTATTTTGTGGTATAAGACCAAAATCCATGTTTCCTATGCAAGAAGAGAGAAATAAGACAGAAAGGTACAGCTTACAGATTACTGGAAATCCATACAAGGCATGAAAACAATCATGAAAACTCACCCAAATCACATGATATGAACATGAAACTTTGGACATACATAGATATACATTTTAAAAACATCAAACAACATTCATTCATGCTTCTAGCTCAGATTTCATGATGGTCAACATGAGAGAAACATAGGGAAGAACATAGATTGAACACAATGTTTGTACATATGGAGGTCTAGCTCAACATGTGGCTAGACCTCAAGCAAACTAACTAAATGGTTATATTGCAAGAACTTACATAGAAAAAGGGATGATTTGTGCTTCCTTTGCTTCCAAGGGAAGACTTTTTTGTTGCTTTTCTTTTAAGGTGTTTGCCTTGTGTTTGAATGGGAGTTTGAGTGAGTTTGCTTGCTTGTTTTTGGTGTGTGTTTAAGGTGGTTGTGTGGTGGTGTGGTGGTGGCTTAGGGACTGAGGTTTGAAGGCTCTTTCACTCACAAGTGAGTTGAGAGAGAATGGATGAATTGTATGAAGTGTTGTGTGTTCTCCTTATGATAAAATGGATGAGGGAGGTAAGTATATGGAGGAAGGAGGTGGGAAATGACCTTAGGCCACCCTTGCTAGGCTTAGGAGTCAGTTTAGGGGGTGGCTACCCCGTCCATTTGCAGCTGGGAATGATCAAAATCAAGACTTTTGTGGCCAAGTTGCTGAAGAACAAACTGCTGTCTGAACCTCCCAAACCAGCCGTACGGCTTGGACTGGCTGCCAGGGGGATCTGGTTTTGCCACGTGTCGCACTCTGATTGGACCATGGCCTACTTGATTGGCCATCTACTTGCTGCCATTAGCTGGATGGTGGTTGGTCATCATCATTTATGCCTTGAATTTTCAACGTAGATGATCTCAATTCCTGCTCCGGTATTGGTTCCGCAACAGGCCAAGTTTTGTCCGAGTGTGCGCACAACGGTGTCCCGGTTGTCCGCGGTCCCAACATGGAAGTTGCTTGAAATAATCTTGTGGTCACGTACATCTATCTGAAATATGTTAATGAGCAAGGAATGACAATTATACATTTTTAATGCACAGAATAGATAATAACGGGCAGTTCTAAGGGTGCGAACCCCGTTTCGGGTCCCGCAGCTCAAAAATTGAAGTACATGCCTGCTTACTCGTTTTTTTGCTCTGATCATGAATTTAAAGTCCGTTAATCAATTCGATGCACCGATAAGGCTCACGGCACTCCCGCATAGCCAAATCTGGGCTTAGGTCAATTTTAGGGTTTAGACCGATTAAAAGGGTTTGATAAGGGGTGCGAGATTGGGGTATCTACAATCACCTTTGGAGAGACCTTTTTCGGAACCATAGCCCATATGTAAGTTTCAATGTGGGCCATTGGGAAAGAGTTGCCCTTGAACTTGCTGATGTCGGGTATTTTGAACATGTCGGGGAGAGCGGCTATTGTGCTCATGAGAATTGATGACTGATAAAGGCTTGTGTCGGAGCCTTTCCCGAAGTTAAGACCGTTGAAGCGTTGGTCGATATAGGCCATAATTGAGTCGACCATCTTGTGATCTTTGTTCTCGGTGTTCGGTTCCCCCATTTTTTTGTTGCGGGTACTAACATACAGGCTTTCAAACAAACCCTTAGTACACTCGGATTCCCCGATGTCATCCAAGTCTTTGCCCTTGGCAAGCTTGGTGAGCTTAGCCTTCATTTGGTCCATTTCGGCTTCATGAGCCTCTATTTGATTGTCAAGGTGGGCTTGCCAGAAATCATCTTTGTTTTGAGCCTCTATGTTGAGGGTGGAGACTTGCTCTTGGAGATTTTGGACCAATACTGAGAGTTGCTCAAGGTACATGGTGTTGTTGGTGTTGGAGTCGTTTGCAGAAGGACCGTCCATTGATGCTGTTGGAGTTGTCGGAGTGATCAATTCACGAACTAGCCGATTTGCTGAGTCTCGGTAGATGCGGTAAGTACCAATCGGACCTAAATTGAAGAAGAGGCCCTTGTCATTATTGAGTAACACTTTCAGTCTATGAAGAGGCTTGAACACATAGTGGGCACACGACTCAAGCCACATAAAGAAAAATGACTCTTTTTTTTTATAAGTTGGAGGGACGGAGTCCCTTTTGGGGTTTCTAAGAAAATAGTGGAATCGTCACACTAGTATATAGACCTTCTCGCGGCCCCATATACTCATCGGATTCCACTACGTTTGTGAATCCTACATATGACGAGATTAAACTAAATTAATGTAGTAAAGCATACATGCGCGGATGGATTTTTATTTTGTCCATAATAACCACTTGTTTCTCTTGGAAACGGCATGTATGTTTTGAAAACATTAGTTTAGGGAAATCTCGGCACATGAAAACCGACTTGGTCACGGAGTGTTAGACCCTAACTAGAATGTGTTGGCTTGTGCTCGGCTAAAGAGAGGCTTAAAGGTCACCCCCGGCATGTAGTCATGAACTACGCCACGGGCTGAGGTTTACCGCTTCGAGAGAGTCAAGGTCTGGTGGAGCTTGAAACTCTCTAGGACCGTCCTCGATGGGTTTGGGATTATGAACTTGTGCGACTCGATAGTGAGCAATTGATAGGAATTTTGTGCACGTAGTGTGAGGTCCAACAAGTGACAAAATATTTTTTTTATTTTTTTTAAGAAAAAAGCACATAAGCACATAATTTACAACTTTTGAATCACCCGTGTGACCGATAAAAGAACATAAAATAAAAACAGTCCAGAGGTCCAAGTCAAATCTTATGCAGGCAACTGTGCCCACACCCCATCATTTTGTTCTGTTTTGGGAACCTGTTCATGTTCTAGAAAACTTCCCAGGAGCGCGCGCCTCTGGCCTGTGATGTGGGATGTGCGCGCTTTGCGCCTAGTAACTGAGAGGCGCCCGCTTCTGGGTAAACCTGTCAGACACTTGACTCAGGGGATTGCCCTGGTCCTGAACATATTTTTGAAACCCTGCAGAAATGATTAGCACAAAAAAGGAAGAATAGGTAGAACACATGGGAGGCGGGCGATTCTGGTAACTGATGTGAGACGCGCGCGCCTTAGGCTAAGAAGGCCAGAGGTGCACGCTTCCCACCATCAGGAACCAGAATGCCCAGAAACTGTAGATTATGAACAAAATGCAAGTTTAACCCTCAAACGTCCCCAATATAGTCGCCACTGTAGATACCCCGGGCGGAGCCCCACTCGCTTGGCTAGAGCAACGGGTGATCCTAGGTTGTCTAGTCGATTTTTATCGTTAGAGTAGCCACCTATGTTTTAGAGGAACATAAGAAAAACCTAATATAGCCTATGTTTTGTTACGAAAACCAGAGATTCGTGTATTGAGGTTCGGGGGTTAGGTTACGAAATGGGAAGTACTTAAACACCCATTTCGCCCAACTAAAGTTGGTCTTGCTTGTTCATAATCTACATAAAAAAAGATGTGTTCTTCCTATTCTTTGAAAATGAGATTTAAGGGGTTAAAAGAGGGGTTGAATTTGGGGAGATAACTCCTTGGCCAACTTCAATGGAATGAAGTGTCCTTTGGTGTCATGTCCCAAAATGGTTTGGGTGATTGCACACTTTGATAAAACAAAAGAAGAAGAATAGAGATGAAGTAGAGAGAAGAGAGAAGGGTAATGTTTACCTAAACTTCAATTAGCCTCAAGTACTTCTTTGGAGAATGCCTTGCAAATACCTTTTAAAAGTGTTTGTGTATAATTTCTTATCTTCCAAAAAGTCCTTCTTTCAATGGTGAAGAAGAGGGGTTTTTATAGGTAGAAATGGGTTGTTTTTTGTGCCAAAACGAGGTCACAAAGAGGGAATTCCAGGGCAAAATCGTGTAAATTGAGCAAGGGAGTGATTCTTGGACAAAATTTGTAACTAACGCCCAGATGCACACGCCTCCGGCCTATAGAGGCAGAAGGCACACGCGTCTGACCTATGGAGGCGGAGGTGCACGACTTTGAAAACGCTTTTTTGACAGAATGGACTGGAAAGTCAGAACTGTTATTTAGTTTAGTCCCTGAACTTAACGAAGTCTGTCAGGAACTTAACAGAAGTAACAGAAACTAACAAAAAACACTTAAAACAAAAAGAAACACAAAATCAAATGTGCAATCGGGGTGAGTGGTCTAAGGCGGGGTGTCTACACCATGCCATGCCATAGAGGTCTCAAAATCCATCCAGTCGAAACTTGTGCCCCTAACATATTTGGTCCCATGCCAAACCTACCTTCGCAATTTCCAAACAACCTTAGTCACGCGCATGACCTCTAAGACAAACTTAGGTCCTAAGCATACCCAAACCTATCAGGTATCTATATTAACCGAGCAAAGTCCTTGAGACTTAATTCCTTTCCTAAGGGCCAACATGGTCACATATCCAGACCTATTTCCCACACGTGTGGCTTGAAAAGTCTAGCCCTTGAAACCGTAGGGTTCCTAAAAGCACCTAGCCTAAACTTTCAACACTTTAGGATCCAAACCCGCCATGCCGGCTCTAAACCCTTAACTCGTTAGGAACTAGGATCAGCCAATCATAATCCATTTCTCTTTGGACCAACCTCAAACCTGCCTGGTCTTGACCCATAACGCGACCCTTTAGGACAAAAGACTTACCCGCTTGAAAACGTTATGTCCCAAGGCTACCCTGTCTAGCCATCGAAAGCTTCTGAATCTAATACCTACCATTCCATTTGGCCCAAGTCTCCTTAGCACCTGTCCAAGTCTTACCCTAGCACTCTAGTATGGTCTACTTAAGCCTAGGTCTAACCTATCGAGCCTACCCAGCCTTAAGGTATCAAGCTCACCTGCCCCAAACCATAATACTCGTAGACCTCAAACTTTCTTAGTTTAAACCAAGACCAACCTTCAAACACTTTCGGTCCCCAAGCTTACCACATCCAAGTATCGGTCCCTAGCACCTAGATAGCCTAGCTCTCCATACTTTCAAGTATCACCTTCATCCCCTCAAAATATCTTTGCCCAGATCCTTTATCCCTATCTCCTAGACAAACCAGAATAGCTCTGCTGCCAGAAAACCGAACACCTCATATGATATCCACAACATGTGCAATCCACCCCAAGGCTTGTGAACAAAAGCACACAACATCCTTGTGTACATAAACATAGTACAGTCACTCTTAAAGTCATCAAGTTTCTCCCTTACAATATTGACGAAACCCTAGCCGTGAGCCTAGGAAGTCACATCCTCTTTAAACCCTAGTTGTGAGCCTAGGAAGCTGCATTTTCTCTAAAACCTAGCATCCTCTCAAAACTCTAGCCTCAAGCCTAGGAAGTCACATTCTTTCCAAACCCTAGCCTCAAGCCTAAGAAGTCGCATCCTCTCCAAACCCTAGCCTCAAGCCTAGGAAGTCTCATTCTCTCCAAACCCTAGCCTCAATCCTAGGAAGTCGCATTCTCTCCAAACCCTAGCCTCGAGCTTAGGAAGCCACACCCTTACTAAACCCTAGCATCAAGCCTAGGATTTAACATTCTCTTTAAACCTTAGTCATAGACCTAGTAAATTTCTACACCTTAGTCTCAAAATATAGGAAGCTTACAATCCCTAGACTTAAACCCTAGCCTAAAGCCTAGGTTACAATGTTCATTTCCAAGCCATAGTTACCAATCCCAGAAAATGGTAAACCCTAAATATTTTAAAATCAATCCCTAAGGAAGGTGCACTCTTGTAAGATACCCGCGGGAAGAATGGCGGATCAACGTTCCTGGAGCAATCAAACACGGCACTTTATGTTCAAAAGATAACAGAGTCGCCACGTTAGTTTAATTTTAAACCCAAACTTAACGAAAAAGGTTAGAGAAAAAGGATTCGGAGGTCAGGTTACACCTTGGGAAGAACTTAATCGAGGTTCACCCAAAATGCCTCAGAAAACCGAGTCTCCCTAAGTTTGTTGACCAAAAGATGTGCAAGTGTGTATGTGTGTGTGTTTTGTAAAAGTCGGAGAAACTGACCTCTCAACAGAACCATTTAGAAACTTAGCGGAAAGGGTTTATTTTGCAAATAGTTTAACGGAAAGAGGGCAAAACTGGAAAAAGTTCTCCCTGGACAAACCAGCCGTACGGCTATAGGAGGCTGTCCTGGGAGTTTTGACAGATTCTCAGGAATCGGTCCAGTTTCAGGCAGAAACAGAGCATTCTGTTAAAACTGGACTGTTTTGAATCCCTTCAGCTTATTTCTTTGTACAAAGTCATAAGTTAAGTCATCCCTATGACATTGATCACTAATTAAACACCAAAACAAATGGTTTTGGGTGTGATCAAGGCAATAATTGGGGCAAAATAAATAAAGTTGATGAACATGGCATTTGAGCCAAAAAATCCCCATTTTGATGGTTAAAGATTGAAATTTTACCATTCAAATGGATGATTCATCCAAGGAAATGCCTTGGGATATCAAAAATAAACCTTTGGATGAATAAAGATTGAATCTTTATCATCCAAAGGGACATTCTTAAGGTTTGATCAAAGTTTGAATGGCAAAGATTGAAACTTTACCATCCCAAGCTTGATCATCCTTAAGTAAATCAAAGTAAATGAATACAATACATAAATGTAAAGACATGAAAGTAAATTGCATAAATGTAAAGACATGAAAGTAAATTGCATAAATGTAAAGACATAAAAGTAAATTGCATAAATGTAAAGACTTGAAGTAAATGTACATTAAATGATAACGAGGCTTGATCATTCTTGGTTTGAACCCTTGATCATGCATAAAACATGAGGGTACAATGTCAAGAACTTGGTTCCAATTCATATTATTTGCAAGAAATGAAAGGCATTAAGTAAATAAAACAAAGTAAAAATAGAGTAAGAGATGAAGAGAAGATGGGGAGAAGGAGGCCTCACCAATATTTGGTTCTAAGCCTATCTTCTTTCTCTCTTTTCACTCAAATATGTGTTTGTGACTCTAATCTGCTCTCAACTCGGCAAAGTTTCTACTCATAAATCTACTTCTCCCCCCTGAAATGATCAACAAGGGTTTGCATTTATATGGACTGAGGGTGTCCATAGTAGCCGTACGGCTGGGCCTTTCCCGTATCCAAACCATCCGTACGGCTCAGCCTGGTGAGCTTCTGGATTTTTCTAAGTTTTAATTCCAGGATAGTCCTAGAGTTTTCGTTTATCATAGTGAGGTCCTAGCCTATCATTTTATCCCTGAATGGTGCTAAGAAATCCTCTAGGTTGGTTTAATTTCAGATTGGGGTACTTACAGAGCCCCTCGACAACGTCGCATTAGGAAAGCGGGGTTGTTGACCTAAAAAATATCCCAATCTGTCTATGGGAGGACGGTTTGACCGATTTGGTTGCATGGCTAGACCTAGAGGTATAGGATTCCTATGTATCCCGTTCGCAGGGAATCAAGCCTAACGTAGTTCGGGTAGTGAGAAACTTTTAAGGCTACTCAAACCCAAGGGTGACCGTTGAGGTCGGGTGAGGAACTTGGCATCTCAAACCTAAGGGTGACCGTTGAGGTCGGGTGAGGAACTTGGCGTCTCAAACCTAAAGGATTTTGTGATGGTGGCCTAACCAAAGGGGGATATCTGTCATCCTCTCCTAAAATGTAGGGGAATATCTGTCATTCTCTCCTAAAATGTAGGGGAATATCTGTCATTCTCTCCTAAAGTGGACTCGACTCTCATTTGGTCGAAGTCGAGACTTGGTCTTGACTCTCACTTGGTCTTGACGCTCATTTGACTCTCATTCAGTCACGGTTTGGTTAACTCGACTCCACAGGGAGGGTTGATTAAAGAAGGGGTCTGACTCTCATTTGGTCAAAGGTTCGGTCAACTTGTCTCTGTGGGGAGGGCTGACTAAAGGTGGGGTCTGACTCTCATTTGGTCAAAGGCTCGGTCAACTTGTCTCTACAGGGAGGGTTGACTAAAGGAGGGGTCTGACTCTCATTTAGTCAAAGGTTCGGTCAACTTGTCTCTACGGGGAGGGTTGACTAAAGCAGGGGTGTGACTCTCATTTAGTCAAAGGCTCCAGTCAACTTGTCTCTACGGGGAGGGTTGACTAAAGGAGGGGTCTGACTCTCATTTGGTCATAGTCGGGACCCTTCTTTTCTAAGGCAAATGGGCTTACGTCGCGTGGGGACCGCCTAAGTGTATTTTCACACTTTTTTTCAATTTTACTGGGCTTACGTCAGGGAACAGCCTAATTTTCTAGGCAAACAAAACAATGGGCTTACGTCGCGTGGGGACCGTCTAAGTGTATTTTCACACTTTTTTCTCAATTTTACTGGGCTTACGTCATGGACAGCCTAAGTGTATTTTAACACTTCTTTTTTCAATTTTACTGGGCTTACGTCAGGGATAGACTAAGTGTATTTTCACACTTTTTTCTCAATTTTACTGGGCTTACGTCAGGGACAGCCTAATTTTCTAGGCAAACAAAACATGGGCTTACGTTGCGTGGGGACCGCCTAAGTGTATTTTCACACTTTTTTTCTCAATTTTACAGGGCTTACGTCAGGGACAGCCTAAGTGTTTTTTCACACTTCTTTTTTCAATTTTACTGGGCTTACGTCAGGGACAGCCTAATTTTCTAGGCAAACAAAACAATGGGCTTACGTCGCATGGGGACCGCCTAAGTGTATTTTCATACTTTTTTTCTCAATTTTACTGGGCTTACGTCAGGGATAGCCTAAGTGTATTTTCACACTTTTTTCTCAATTTTACTGGGCTTACGTCAGGGACAACCTAATTTTCTAGGCAAACAAAACAATGGGCTTACATCGCGTGGGGACCGCCTAAGTGTATTTGTTGGCAGTGGTGCCCTAGGCACGTTTAATAAACGTTGTAATTGTTATCATTTATTTCATATCAATAAAGAGATGTTTTGATTATTATTGTTGTTCATGTTTACTTATAATAATCTCCGTCCCTAGTACTTATTAAGCACTAGTATAAAGGCTAAATGATCATGGGATGATCATGTTAGATTTATGGGTACTTGTTTGGAACAAGGTACTGGACATGACCCGCTGTATGAGATTTATGTCATGGTCTATGTCGAACATATATCTCATATTAGTTATATCATTTGAATCCTTATACATGAAGTTATTATAGTCTTCCACTTGATGAACATTGTGTTTGACATATTCAAACGCTACCTTAACACGGTAGTTATAAAGGGTATGATTGGCATAATCGGATTCCCGTTGGGAAGAATAATAAGCTAAATGGATTTGTCCCTCCACGGAGAGATGTCAAGCTTGGGCCCCTCGAAGGAATGATGTTGATGAAATGTTCGGCCGGACTCAAATGGATTGATTGGATCAATAGCATTTGAATTATCAACATATTCGGAATCGAAAAAGTATTGAACAAAACAAGTTGACTGTTTGACCATGACTTGTGTTCAATGACATCGTGGACAAAGGGATTGTGACATATTCTAAAGGAATGCGAACTTGTATCTAGTTATACTATTTGGGTAGGTGTGACGGTTTGCTAGAACCTAATCATATCTTGTGGTTTCATGTTTGAAACCATTGCTAACTTAGTATAATCCTAGAGGGTCACACACAATAGAACGAATCTTTAAAAGGACTAAATTGGAGTTTTGGATATTCTGGACATTCTGGGGAAGTGGGCGACCGCACAGTGTGGACTGGGCGGCCGCACACTTAGCCCAATTTTGTACCAGTTTGTTTCAGATAAATGTGCGACCGCACAGTGTATTCTGGGCGGCCGCACAGTACTGTCGGCTGGCACTTTCCTAATTCGATTTGGAATGTCTTTTGACACAAGGTTCCTATTTGGAATAGGTCTTGCTTGTGTATAAAAGGATGATTTCGGCCAGAACCTCAAAAATAGCTTTTTGTGAGTCTCCAAAGTGTTTGAGAGAGAATTTATTTTGTTCTAAGATATCATTGATTGAGGAACAAAATAATTCACAAATAAATTCCATATAGTTCTTTATTAAATTGTGAAAGTGTGTTTCATAATATTGGTCTAGCAACCAAGATCAAAGAAGTTCCTTTGATATTCGTTCGAAGTGTGGATACCGTTAGAGGGTGAAAATCATTATCTTCAAAGTTCGTGTTCAAGCTTTGTGATCGTGATCAAGTCTTCAAATCTCCACCAAAGACCAAGAGAAATTTGATAGCCATCAAGGGTTAGTTTTTCTTTTATTCATTATGTTGTATTTGATTTAATCATATGAACGGATCCATGGCTTTGGGTTCCTTAAAATTTTAATTGCTATATTCCGCTGCGCATGTTACTTGGAAACCCAACAGTGGTATCAGAGCCCCGTTCATGTTGATTATTTCAATACCTAGATCATGTTATGTGTATATAAATTGTTTATGTGCCTTGCATGATATGAATATTGGAATATATGATGCTTATGTGTTTTGTGATTTTATGTGGTTTATTGTTTTGCAACTTTAATCGCACGATTCAATCGCAATAAATAAATTATGGTGGATTCAGAATTGTTGGTTATTAATTTTTGATTGGATCAAAGTTTTAATAATCGGGGAAAAACAATTTTGAGACAAAATTTTCGAACTTGAAAATTCTGCACCTTCTGATGGCCATGGGCGACCGCACATAAGAGTCTGGGCGGCCGCACACTTTTGGGCGACCGCACAGATCTTTTTGGGCGGCCGCACAACAGCATCAGAAAGTCATATTTTGGTTGAAAACTAGAATCTGAAATTTTTCGAAAAATTCAACAAAACCAGTAACAGGACCAGTCCAGACTTGCTGATCTGGAATGGGTTTTGGGTAGTTGGTTTGTGTGTGGATTTTGGGGTTTGATTTTCCTATTTGTTTTAGTCTTGTGATTCCTAGATTGGTTCAAGTTTTGGATGGCTAATCTGCGTTCATCGAGATTGTGTTTCCCAAAATTGATCGCAATCAAAGTTTCAAAGATAAAACGAAGTTAGAATTATGAAGAGTTCATAATTGCTAAAATTGAGAAACAAAATTCTTGATTCAAAGTTTGGAGATCCATGTGGAATTGTGAATGCAATTGGCCTACGTTCATCGAGACCATCTATTGCTTAGTTTCGACCACATGGACTACTTTCTTGGTTTCTTGAATTAGTGCGGGATTGTGGTTGCCTAATGGCTTAGTTCGACCGCACTTCTTGTTGTCTTGATTTGGAGATAATAACCAAAGTTGAAATAGTCTCATCCTCATAATTATAGAGAAACTAATGACACATAAATATCATGCTTAAATTAATGGAGATTAATTTAGTGGCTAAACTTGATGTGTAACATGTTTATATTATGTGCTCATAAATGTGTTATATGCTATATGTGATGAACCTTCAAATAAAGTTTTAAGTCCTTCTTTGCCATGCCATGATTAAAACACTTGTTTATGCATGGGTAATCTTGATGTGGGTTCGCCTCCGCGAGGTGCATTAATCTTATTCATGTATGAGCAAGATGAGGTTCATTAATTTAATGTGGGCTTGCCTCCGCAATGTGCATTAAATTGAATGGTTCCTATGCGTTTAAAATGGTTGGACTTAATTAGGCGTCAAAACAGTTTTGGGCCTAGGCAAAAGATGAGATTAAACATGCTTTTTAAAATTGGATTTCTCAAAGAATCTCATAAAAGGATCTAAGAATCATATGGGATATGATTGACATGATTGTCTACCTAATTAATTTAGTTTTGAGCGATCCGCCTCCGTGGACTCAAAAGTTAA
Organism: Campanula takesimana; assembly: GCA_026119855.1. NCBI lineage: Eukaryota > Viridiplantae > Streptophyta > Magnoliopsida > Asterales > Campanulaceae > Campanula > Campanula takesimana. The sequence continues at coordinate 689,848 of JAOWBW010000658.1, read as the reverse complement.
ATTAAAGTTGGATCTTAGCCCAATTAAATTATATTATGCATTGGATGTATATGAAGGTTATATAATTTAATGGGAGTATTTTCGTTTGAAAAATACATTATTTATTTCTTTAATGAAAAATTGGTACTTATTAAATTTTGGAAATTTTGCATATTTGTAGATAATGACTAATAACACTCAATCGATGTCGTTGCGATCGATCCTTGAGAAGGATAAGCTCGAAGAGAATGGTACAAACTTTATGGATTGGATCCGTAGCATAAGAATTGTTCTTAGGCAAGAAGATAAGTTGTACATTCTCGATGGGCCTCTCCCCGCTGAACCACCGCCTACTGCCCCTAGGGTAGAAAGAGACAATTACAAGTAACATCGTAATGATTCTAGAGATGTAAGTTGTCTCATGCTTGCTGCTATGTGTTCAAAACTCCAACAAAGTTTGGAACATTTGGAAGCCTATGAGATAGGCGTGGAGTTGAGAACCATGTTTCAAGAGCAAGCTAGGCAAGAGAGGTACAAGACCATTGTTGCATTCACTACTTGTAAAATGAATGAAGGGCAACAAGTGAGTCCTCACTTTCTTAAAATGAAAGGTTATGTAGAGCACCTTGAGAAACTTGGCTATCCAATCCCATTGGAGCTAGCCACGGATCTCATTCTTAATTCATTGCCTAAAAGTTATAATCAGTTTGTGATGAATTATAACATGCATGGAATGGATAAGAATCTCTCTGAGTTGCATGGGATGCTCAAAACTGCAGAGATGAAAATTGTGGAGAAAGGTTCTCCCGTGCTCTTGGTTCATGATGGGAAGAAGGCTAGTTCCAAAGGAAAGGGTAAGAAAGTTGTCAAACCCAAAATAAGCAAGGCAAAGGTTGCCAAGGCTTCAGAGGCAAAACCCGATTCACAAAAGGATGCAATTTGTTTCCATTGTCAAGAAATTGGTCATTGGAAACGTAATTGCAAGGCTTTCTTGGAAGAGCAAAAGAAGAAGAAGGGCAGCAAGGCTGCGTCGACTTCAGGTATCTATATGATAGATATTCTCCTTTCTACCACTGATTCCTGGGTATTGGATACCGGATGTGGTTCTCACATTTGTCTAAATGTGCAGGGACTAAAGAATAGGAGACTGCTTAAAAAAGGTGAAGTAGATCTACGCGTGGGGAATGGAGCAAGAGTTGCTGCATTAGCCGTAGGGACTTATGAAGTCACTTTACCTTCCGGATTAATTCTTGTTTTGAACAATTGCTATTATGTTCCGGATTTAAGCAGAAATATTATTTCAATTTCTTGTTTGGATAATGAAGGTTTTAAGTTTCTTATTGAGAATAAGAAATTTTCTATTTATTTAAATGATGTGCTTTATGGTATTGCTAATTCATTTAATGGCCTTTATATCTTGGATGTCAAGAATGAAAATAATGACAATGTCTATCATGTAAATAAGAAATCTAAACCTAATGATGTAAATCATACTTATTTATGGCATTGCCGTCTCGGTCATATTAATGAGAAGCGTATCTCAAAACTCCATGGGGACAGACTTTTGGGTTCATGTGACTTAGAGTCATATGATACTTGTGAGTCGTGTCTTCTTGGAAAAATGACTAAGACACCTTTTACCAAGTTGGGTGAAAGGGCAAGCGACTTATTGGGGTTGATACATTCTGATGTATGCGGACCATTAAGTAGCAATGCTAGGGGAGGATTTCAATACTTCATAACCTTCACTGATGATTATAGTAGATTTGGGTATGTTTACCTAATGAAACATAAAAGTGAAGCATTTGAGATATTTAGAATATTTCAAAATGAAGTAGAAAAACAACTTGGCAAAAGTATAAAGGCACTTCGATCAGATCGAGGTGGTGAATACTTAAGTCAAGAATTTGATGATCATCTAAAGAATTGTGGAATAGTTTTACAATTGACTCCACATGGAACACCACAATGGAATGGTGTGTCTGAGAGGAGGAATCGAACTTTGTTAGACATGGTTCGATCAATGATGAGTCAAGTTGATCTTCCAATATCCTTTTGGGGTTACGCCCTAGAAACCGCTGCTTTCACACTAAATCGTGTTCCAACTAAATCGGTTCAAAAGACTCCATATGAGATGTGGAGCGGAAAGAAGCCTTGTCTGTCTTTCATGAAGATTTGGGGTTGTGAAGCTTTTGTCAAAAGACTTGTCTCAGACAAACTTGCACACAAATCTGATAAATGTATTTTCGTGGGATATCCTAAGGAAACTAGAGGATATTACTTTTACAACCGCGAGGACAACAAAGTGTTTGTTGCCCGAACTGGTGTCTTTCTAGAGAAAGAGTTTCTCTCCAAAGAAATCAGTGGGAGTAAAATAAATCTTGAAGAAATTCAAGACCCAGAAAATAACATTGAACCAATAGTGGAACAAGAACAAGAACCACTAGGAGTTGTGGAACCTGCTCAAAATACACAAGTAACTCGCAGATCTAGTAGGTTACGATCCGAGCCCGAGAGATATGGATTTCTCGTAACGGATAGTAATGACGTGGAAATCATTGAGAATGATGAACCGTCAACCCACCAAGAGGCGATGTCTTCTCCTGATTCGGACAAGTGGCTTGGAGCCATGGAATCCGAATTACAATCCATGCAAGACAATCAAGTTTGGAATTTGATTGATGCACCCGAAGGTGTAAAAACCATAGGATGCAAATGGGTCTTCAAGAAGAAGACTGACATGGATGGGAAGGTGCATACTTACAAAGCTAGACTTGTAGCGAAAGGTTATAGGCAAGTTCATGGTATTGACTATGATGAGACCTTTTCACCCATAGCAATGATCAAGTCTATAAGAATTTTGCTTGCCATTGCCGCATATCATGACTATGAAATATGGCAGATGGACGTCAAAACCGCTTTCCTGAATGGAAAACTCCAAGAGGATGTGTATATTACACAACCAGAAGGTTTTGAACAATATTCTAAGGTATGCAAGTTGCAGAGATCCATCTATGGATTGAAGCAAGCTTCTAGGAGTTGGAATCTCCGTTTTGATGAATCGGTCAAAGAGTTTGGTTTCATCAAGAACGAAGATGAGCCTTGTGTATACAAGAAGATTAGTGGGAGCATAGTGCTATTCCTTATTTTATACATGGATGACATATTGCTCATTGGAAACGATATTCCTACAATTCAATCTGTGAAGACTTGGTTAGGAAAATGTTTTGCAATGAAATATATGGGTGAAGCCGTATATATTCTTGGCATTAAGATCTATAGAGATAGATTAAGGAGGCTACTTGGTTTAAGCCAAAGTACATACATTGACAAGGTCATTAGAAGATTCCGTATGGAAAATTCTAAGAGAGGCACCTTGCCCGTGTTACATGGAGTTTCTCTAAGCAAGACTCAATGTCCTAAGACAAACGATGAGCGTGAGAAAATGAATGATGTTCCATATGCTTCGGCAATTGGGCCATCATGTATGCCATGATTTGTACTAGGCCGGATGTATCTTATGCTTTGAGCATGACAAGTAGATACCAATCCGACCCTGGCGAAAATAACTGAATAGCTGTAAAAGCGATTCTTAAGTACTTGAGAAGAACTAAAGACTCGTTTTTGGTCTATGGAGGAATGGAAAATGATCTCGTTGTAAATGCTTACACGGATGCAAGCTTCCAAACCGATAAAGATGATAGCCGATCGCAATCGGGTTTTGTGTTTATGTTAAATGGTGGAGCTGTAAGCTGGAAGAGTTCCAAGCAAAGTACAACCGCTGATTCTACAACAGAAGCTGAGTATATTGCTGCATCGGATGCTGCAAAGGAAGCTGTTTGGATTAAGAAGTTCATAACTGAACTTGAAGTGGTTCCTAGCATTGCTAATCCAATAGACCTTTATTGCGATAATAATGGTGCTATTGCTCAAGCAAAGGAACCAAGAGCACATCAGAAATCCAAACACATACTTAGGCGTTTTCATATCATTCGAGAGATCGTTGATAGGGGAGACGTAAATATATGCAGAGTACCTACTGATAACAATGTTGCGGACCCGCTAACAAAGGGACTTCCACAAGCTAAACACGATGGTCATGTTAGGTTTATGGGTATTAGATACATGGGAAATTGGGCCTAGGGCAAGTGGGAGATTGTTGGCAGTGGTGCCCTAGGCACGTTTAATAAACGTTGTAATTGTTATCATTTATTTCATATCAATAAAAGAGATGTTTTGATTATTATTGTTGTTCATGTTTACTTATAATAATCTCCGTCCCTAGTACTTATTAAGCACTAGTATAAAGGCTAAATGATCATGGGATGATCATGTTAGATTTATGGGTACTTGTTTGGAACAAGGTACTGGACATGACCCGCTGTATGAGATTTATGTCATGGTCTATGTCGAACATATATCTCATATTAGTTATATCATTTGAATCCTTAGACATGAAGTTATTATAGTCTTCCACTTGATGAACATTGTGTTTGACATATTCAAACGCTACCTTAACACGGTAGTTATAAAGGGTATGATTGGCATAATCGGATTCGCATTGGGAAGAATAATAAGCTAAATGGATTTGTCCCTCCACGGAGAGATGTCAAGCTTGGGCCCCTCGAAGGAATGATGTTGATGAAATGTTCGGCCGGACTCAAATGGATTGATTGGATCAATAGCATTTGAATTATCAACATATTTGGAATCGAAAAAGTATTGAACAAAACAAGTTGACTGTTTGACCATGACTTGTGTTAAATGACATCGTGGACAAATGGATTGTGACATATTCTAAAGGAATGTGAACTTGTATCTAGTTATACTATTTGGGTAGGTGTGACGGTTTGCTAGAACCTAATCATATCTTGTGGTTTCATGTTTGAAACCATTGCTAACTTAGTATAATCCTAGAGGGTCACACACAATAGAACGAATCTTTAAAAGGACTAAATTGGAATTTTGGAAATTCTGGACATTCTGGGGAAGTGGGCGACCGCACAGTGTGGACTGGGCGGCCGCACACTTAGCCCAATTTTGTACCAGTTTGTTTCAGATAAATGTGCGACCGCACAGTGTATTCTGGGCGGCCGCACAGTACTGTCGGCTGGCACTTTCCTAATTCGATTTGGAATGTCTTTGACACAAGGTTCCTATTTGGAATAGGTCTTGCTTGTGTATAAAAGGATGATTTCGGCCAGAACCTCAAAAATAGCTTTTTGTGAGTCTCCAAAGTGTTTGAGAGAGAATTTATTTTGTTCTAAGATATCCTTGATTGAGGAACAAAATAATTCACAAATAAATTCCATATAGTTCTTATTAAATTGTGAAGTGTGTTTCATAATATTGGTCTAGCAACCAAGATCAAAGAAGTTTCTTTGATATTCGTTCGAAGTGTGGATACCGCTAGAGGGTGAAAATCATCATCTTCAAAGTTCGTGTTCAAGCTTTGTGATCGTGATCAAGTCTTCAAATCTCCACCAAAGACCAAGAGAAATTTGATAGCCATCAAGGGTTAGTTTTTCCTTTATTCATTATGTTGTATTTGATTTAATCATATGAACGGATCCATGGCTTTGGGTTCCTTAAAATTTTAATTGCTATATTCCGCTGCGCATGTTACTTGGAAACCCAACAGTGGTATCAGAGCCCCGTTCATGTTGATTATTTCAATACCTAGATCATGTTATGTGTATATAAATTGTTTATGTGCTTGCATGATATGAATATTGGAATATATGATGCTTATGTGTTTTGTGATTTTATGTGGTTATTGTTTTGCAACTTTAATCGCACGATTCAATCGCAATAAATAAATTCTGGTGGATTCAGAATTGTTGGTTATTAATTTTTGATTGGATCAAAGTTTTAATAATCGGGGAAAAACAATTTTGAGACAAAATTTTCGAACTTGAAAATTCTGCACCTTCTGATGGCCATGGGCGACCGCACATAAGAGTCTGGGCGGCCGCACACTTTTGGGCGACCGCACAGATCTTTTTGGGCGGCCGCACAACAGCATCAGAAAGTCAGATTTTGGTTGAAAACTAGAATCTGAAATTTTTCGAAAAATTCAACAAAACCAGTAACAGGACCAGCCAGACTTGCTGATCTGGAATGGGTTTTGGGTAGTGGTTTTGTGTGTGGATTTTGGGGTTTGATTTTCCTATTTGTTTTAGTCTTGTGATTCCTAGATTGGTTCAAGTTTTGGAGGCTAATCTGCGTTCATCGAGATTGTGTTTCCCAAAATTGATCGCAATCAAAGTTTCAAAGATTAAAACGAAGTAGAATTATAAAGAGTTCATAATTGCTAAATTGAGAACAAAATTCTTGATTCAAAGTTTGGAGATCCATGTGGAATTGGAATGCAATTGGCCTACGTTCATCGAGACCATCTATTGCTTAGTTTGGGCCACAGGACTACTTTTGGTTTCTTGAATTAGTGCGGGATTGTGGTTGCCTAATGGCTTAGTTCGACCGCACTTCTGTTGTCTTGATTTGGAGATAATAACCAAAGTTGAAATAGTCTCATCCTCATAATTATAGAGAAACTAATGACACATAAATATCATGCTTAAATTAATGAGATTAATTTAGTGGCTAAAATTGATGTGTAAACATGTTTATATTATGTGCTCATAAATGTGTTATATGCTATATGTGATGAACCTTCAAATAAAGTTTTAAGTCCTTCTTTGCCATGCCATGATTAAAACACTTGTTTATGCATGGGTAATCTTGATGGGGTTCGCCTCCGCGAGGTGCATTAATCTTATTCATGTATGAGCAAGATGAGGTTCATTAATTTAATGTGGGCTTGCCTCCGCATTGTGCATTAAATTGAATGGTTCCTATGCGTTTAAAATGGTTGGACTTAATTAGGCGTCAAAACAGTTTTGGCCTAGGCAAAAGATGATATAAACATGCTTTTTAAAATTGGATTTCTCAAAAGAATCTCATAAAAGGATCTAAGAATCATATGGATATGATTGACATGATTGTCTACCTAATTAATTTAGTTTTGAGCGATCCGCCTCCGTGGACTCAAAAGTTAAATAAAGTTGGATCTTAGCCCAATTAAATTATATTATGCATTGGATGTATATGAAGGTTATATAATTTAATGGGAGTATTTTCGTTTGAAAAATACATATTTATTTCTTAATGAAAAATTGGTACTTATTAAATTTTGGAAATTTTGCATATTTGTAGATATGACTAATAACACTCAATCGATGCGTTGCGATCGATCCTTGAGAAGGATAAGCTCGAAGAGAATGGTACAAACTTTATGGATTGGATCCGTAGCATAAGAATTGTTCTTAGGCAAGAAGATAAGTTGTACATTCTCGATGGGCCTCTCCCCGCGACCAACGCCCTACGCCCCTAGGGTAGAAAGAGACAATTACAAGTAACATCGTAATGATTCTAGAGATGTAAGTTGTCTCATGCTTGCTGCTATGTGTTCAAAACTCCAACAAAGTTTGGAACATTTGGAAGCCTATGAGATAGGCGTGGAGTGAGAACCATGTTTCAAGAGCAAGCTAGGCAAGAGAGGTACAAGACCATTGTTGCATTCACTACTTGTAAAATGAATGAAGGCAACAAGTGAGTCCTCACTTTCTTAAAATGAAAGGTTATGTAGAGCACCTTGAGAAACTTGGCTATCCAATCCCATTGGAGCTAGCCACGGATCTCATTCTTAATTCATTGCCTAAAAGTTATAATCAGTTTGTGATGAATTATAACATGCATGGAATGGATAAGAATCTCTCTGAGTTGCATGGGATGCTCAAAACTGCAGAGATGAAAATTGTGGAGAAAGGTTCTCCCCGTGCTCTTGGTTCATGATGGGAAGAAGGCTAGTTCCAAAGGAAAGGGTAAGAAAGTTGTCAAACCAAAATAAGCAAGGCAAAGGTTGCCAAGGCTTCAGAGGCAAAACCCGATTCACAAAAGGATGCAATTTGTTTCCATTGTCAAGAATTGGTCATTGGAAACGTAATTGCAAGGCTTTCTTGGAAGAGCAAAAGAAGAAGAAGGGCAGCAAGGCTGCGTCGACTCAGGTATCTATATGATAGATATCTCCTTTCTACCACTGATTCCTGGGTATTGGATACGGATGTGGTTCTCACATTTGTCTAAATGTGCAGGACTAAAGAATAGGAGACTGCTTAAAAAAGGTGAAGTAGATCTACGCGTGGGGAATGGAGCAAGAGTTGCTGCATTAGCCGTAGGGACTTATGAAGTCACTTTACCTTCCGGATTAATTCTTGTTTTGAACAATTGCTATTATGTTCCGGATTTAAGCAGAAATATTATTCAATTTCTTGTTTGGATAATGAGGTTTTAAAGTTCTTATTGAGAATAAGAAATTTTCTATTTATTTAAATGATGTGCTTTATGGTATTGCTAATATCATTTAATTGCCTTTATATCTTGGATGTCAAGAATGAAAATAATGACAATGTCTATCATGTAAATAAGAAATCTAAACCTAATGAGTAAATCATATATTTATGGCATTGCCGTCTCGGTCATATAATAATGAAAGCGTATCTCAAAACTCCATGGGGACAGACTTTGGTTCATGTGACTTAGAGTCATATGATACTTGTGAGTCGTGTCTTCTTGGAAAAATGACTAAGACACCTTTTACCAAGTTGGGTGAAAGGGCAAGCGACTTATTGGGGTTGATATTCTGATGTATGCGGACCATTAAGTAGCAATGCTAGGGGAGGATTCAATACTTCATAACCTTCACTGATGATTATAGTAGATTTGGGTATGTTTACCTAATGAAACATAAAAGTGAAGCATTTGAGATATTTAGAATATTTCAAAATGAATAGTAGAAAAACAACTTGGCAAAAGTATAAAGGCACTTCGATCAGATCGAGGTGGTGAATACTTAAGTCAAGAATTTGATGATCATCTAAAGAATTGTGGAATAGTTTTACAATTGACTCCACATGGAACACCACAAGGAATGGTGTGTCTGAGAGGAGGAATCGAACTTTGTTAGACATGGTTCGATCAATGATGAGTCAAGTTGATCTTCCAATATCCTTTTGGGTTACGCCCTAGAAACCGCTGCTTTCACACTAAATCGTGTTCCAACTAAATCGGTTCAAAAAGACTCCATATGAGATGTGGAGCGGGAAAGAAGCCTTGTCTGTCTTTCATGAGATTGGGGTTGTGAAGCTTTTGTCAAAAGACTTGTCTCAGACAAACTTGCACACAAATCTGATAAATGTATTTTCGTGGGATACTA
>JAOWBW010000658.1:600957-680495 GCA_026119855.1 Campanula takesimana | reverse complement strand
TTTCGTGATCAAGCTTCAAGTCTCCACCAAGATCAAATGCTAAAATTCAAAGTCATCAAGGGTTAGTATTCTTATCTATTCATATTGAAGTATTTGATATAATCATATAAATGGATCTTTGGCTTTCGCTTTCACAAAAATTTTTAAATGCTTAATTCCGCTGCGCATGTTACTACGAAACCCAACCATGAATTGTTTGTGGTATGTCTAAGAATGGATGAAGGGGTCGTAATATGGAGGGGGGAGGTGGTAAATGACCTTAGGTCACCCTTGCTAGGCCTAGGGCTAAGTTTAGGGGTCATTCCCCGCCCATTTGCAGCTGTAAAAATGATCATAAGTGTGACTTTTGTGGCCAAGTTGATGATGATACAAAAAATCTGATCTGCACAGGGGAAGGAGCCGTACGGCCGTGTAGTGGCCGTACGCCTTTGTTCTTGACGAGATCCCCATTGTGAGCCGTTTGCCACTTGTCGCGCTCTGGTTGGTCACTTGCTTTCCCACTTGGCCAGCCACTTGATGCCACTTGCTGGGTGTGGGCTGGCCATAATCATTTTATGTGCAATGTAGATGACCATTTTTCCCGTTCCGGTATTAGCTCCACAACAGTCCAAAATTTGTCCGAATGCGCACTTAACGGTGTCCCGGTTGTCCGCGGTCCCAACATGAAAGTTGCTTGAAATATTCTTGTGGTCACATACGTATAACTGCAATATGTTAATGAGAAAGTAATGACAATAATACATTTTTAAACGCACAGAATGGATAATAACGAGCAGTTCTAAGGGTGCGGGCCCCGTTTCGGCGTCCCGCAGCTCAAAAATTGAAGTACATGCCTGTTTACTCTTTTTCGCTCTGATCATGAATTTGAAGTCCGTTAATCCATTCGATGCACCGATCACGACATCCCGTGCAGCCAAATCGAGGGCTTTAGGTCAATTTTAGGGTTTAGACTGATTAAAAGGGGTTTGATAAGAGGTGCGAGATCGAGGTATCTACACACTTCCCTATTATTTTCTACCAACTGAGCCAATTCAAAGATAATTTCAAGTTCTTCAAAAAAATTCTCTCTAATTTGTTTCAGTTCTTTATATGTGAATGTTCTGTTTTGCTCTTAAATGACAGCAAATTAGACCTATAAAATATACGCTATCCGTCTCAAATGAATATTCATATTTATATTCATATTTATATTCATATTTACTTTTAATTAAGAGGCTTTGACCAATATTCCCTAAGCCATATAAAAACTACCAATAAGGACAGACATTTTGAAAACCTACCAAAAGTCCTTGGCCTTTTTCCTGGATCAGAATGCCTTCGCTCAGCGCACAACCCAGGCAAGTCTTTTTCTCCGTCCCAGCCCAACGTCTTTTTCTCCCTCTCTTTCTCTTTTCTCTCTTCCTGTTTCTCTCTTCCTGTTTCTCTTTCTTTCTTTTTTTTTCCACCTAAAATTTTAAAATAACATATCTCAAAATCTATAAACTGAAAAAATGATCCGAAACCATTGTTTTAATCGTGTCGACAATACGAATCAAACAAGTACACTCAACACAAAATTAAAATTTTATAAATGAAAAAAATCATTTTTCACTTGTAAAAATTGAAAAAAAATACTTTTAATTTCTCAATTAATTTCACAATTTAAAAAAATAAAATTTTCACTTTTCACTTGTAAAATCATTTTTCAAATGATTTCTCAGTTGTGTGATTTCACAGTTGTGTCAATTTTTTCATTTTTTATTTTTAAAAACTGATAAATTCATCTCTCAATTTTTCACAATCATTATAATAACTGAGACATGCATTTCACAGTTGTTCATATATGAATTTGAATATAATAACGGAGACATTCATTTAACAGTTATTTATAATTGAATAAAAACTGATAAAATCACCTCTCATTTTCCTCAATTGATGACTCAATTTATCGGTTTAATTATATAATAAATGAGACATTCATTTCTCAGTTATTCACATATGAATTTGAGTACAAGAACTGGTACATTCATTTCTCAGTTATCAATTTTTCGCTGTTGTTAATATAACAATAAATGAGATATTCATTTCTCAGTTATTGACACACGATTTTAGTATAAGAACTGGTAAATTTATTTCTCAGTTGTTAACACATGAGTTGAGTGTAACAACTAAGAAATTCATCGCACATTTTTTACAAGGGTTAACGACAATTTAGACCTTGAAGTCATATATCACCCTCCCAAACGAACCCTGATGTTTTTTTTCGCCATATCAGACCTTGAAGTGTAAAAAAGTCGCTAGTTAAGGCATTTTTGACGGATTTTGTTAGAAAAGTCAGTTAAGTAGCATGTGTCATGCACATTATTGACAAATAAATGGATTTGTAATTGATATTAGCTATTAAGGGATTTAGTAAAACTCTTAAAACTTAAAGGGTTAAAAATCAAATGTAAAATATTTTTTACATATTTAATATATCAAATTTTTTTACGAAAAAATTATAAGTACAATTTAAAATAAATCTCATATTTGGAATTGATTTAATTAAAAAATTTCAAAAAAACCATTAGTATTTGTAATATATTAAAATTTCAAAATATATAAAAATTAATCTTTCGTTTTCACTATTTAATCTTTTCTTTTTCTTTTCTTTCTTTCTTTTTACCATTTTTTTATTTGTCTTGATTTATTTTTAATGTAATAATTAGTCAGATTAATTTTTATATATTTTTAAATTTTAATTTATTAAAAATACTAAAGGTTTTATTGAAAATTTTAATTAAGTCAATTCTAAATCTGAGATTAATTTTTAAATTATACTTATAATTTTTTGGTAAATTTTTTTGATATATTAAATATGCAGAAAAATATTGTACATTTGATTTTTTAACCCTTTAAGTTTTAAGAATATCACTGAATCCCTTAATGCCTAATATCAATTACAAATCCATCCATTTTGTCAATCACGTGCATGACACATGCTACTTAACTGATTTTTCTAACAAAATCGGTCAAAAAGTCCTTACTTGGCGACTTTTTTACACTTCAAGGTCTGATCTGGCGAAAAAAAAACTTCAAGGTTTGTTTGGGAGGGTGGTATATGACTTTAGGGTCTAAATTGTCATTAAATATTTTTACAAAGGATACTCATTTTCAGAATTATGTGTTATCAAATGCTCTTTAAACAATTGTGAAATAAATTTATCTCATTTTTTTTATTAAAAATGGGTAATTGTCCAATTGTGAAGAATTAATACTCCTAACAAAAAACAAATGTGAGGTTGTAGTGTTAAATATATAATAGTCTACTAATGGAACAAGTAAGAAGCTAGGTATAGTGGTTAGGAGTAGGGATGGTCAACTCCGGTTCCGGTTCGGAACCGGTGGTTCCGGTTCACCATTTATAGGAACCTTAACCGGCCCTTGGTTACACCGGTTCCGGTCAATAATGAATAAACAAGCTAAAAATTATTGAAAAACAAGGGATTTCCGGTCCGGTTCGCCATTTATGTGAACCTTAACCGGCCCGGATGACCGGCAATTCTGGTTACTCCGGTTTATTCGCCGGTTTGCTCCGGTTCCGGGCTTCTCCGGTCCGGTTTGGCCATCCCTAGTTAGGAGTCTTAGCCAAGACGAAGAGGTCTTGGGTTCAAACCCTCCCAAGATCATATAACTTTTATTTATAATACTTGGAGTTGCAGATGGTTGTGGCGGTAGTGGGTGAGGTCCGGCGGCAGCGGTGGTCAGCGGCGGCTCGCTGGTTGTGGTGGCCGGAGGTCGGTGGCAGATGGTGGCGGCGGCGGGCGGTGGTGGTCAAATGTAAAGGTGGCAGTCAAAATGGTCAAAGGTTAGAGGTGTTGGAGGATTTAATTTGGGCTGGGGGTATTTTTGCCCTTTAAAATGTACGAGGGATTTATTGGTAAAATTGATTTGAACCTAAGGACCTTAAGATAGAATTTGAAATGTTGTGTTTTTATTGGTAAATACCACATTCCCCCAGGGACTTATTGATAAAAATCCCTTTAATTAATATCAAATTTGGACACATATTTTAATGAGACGGAGGTAGTATAAGATATATATTGAGGGTTTACATGGTTAGTGAATGAAAAGTACATTCATGCTTTGTGATTTATTTGTAAATCCCCATTAATGTGATTTCTTCCCAAAAAAATTGATGTCAGTTCATTATTACTGGAGTATAAAAAAGGATGAAAAATGCATATCTATTGAATTTGTAGTTGATTGAGATTTTCGGAAGGGCAATGCTAGGGGCACAAAAAAAGTTTATAAAATTATGGGTACAAAGTGAGGGTACGGGGACATGTTAATCTTTCAAGACAAATAAAGAAGCGTTACTAAAAGCAACACGATTATACATGTCAATAATCATTTGGTATCTGGCCTATCACATTAATATACTCTTTATGTCTCAAAAAGTTAGTTTCTTTGTATTCAATGTTATTTTGAGTGAACTTTAAGCAATAGTTTAAATTACTTTTAATTATTTTAATGAAAATTTAAAATTTGTTTGTGATAGACTATTATAAATAGTATCAATACCATTTTTTAGATTTTCATTATGATAAATAAAAACAAACTTAATTGCTCAAAATTCATTCGTAGTGACAACGGGAAAAAAAACTCAAGGGGGGGGGGCAGCAATTGCTCCTGCTTGCCCTTTTGTGGCTCCGCCAATGTTATGTTTCACATTTTATTTTTAAATCCAAAAAATTCCATAAGCTTAATACTCATACTACATTGAATAAAGAAGTGTTAAAAAATGTTTTAATTATATTTATTTTTCTATTATTATTTTTTAAATCTATGTTCTCTTTAATAAAAAAAATAACAACTAATTTAAACTGAAAAAATAATTTAGAACTACATATTTACTTTGGTGTGGGTGGGGGGAAGTCTTTTTGAAATTAATTATCCACATTGAAATGGATGGAGTACAACCGAATGAAAATATTACCATATAAAAATTGGCTCATTTTTTATATTCTTTCATTCAATAAAACAATCAAGAGCATAATAAACTTTGATGTAAGGGTGATCGTAAAATTTAAATAGTGTAATACTTCTAAAACAATAGTAATTATTTCCAACTAAAATTTAGTAGAAAAATAACAGTCATTAGGATTTACAAGGAGTACATAAAACTAAAAAGAATCTTCAATTCTAAATCGATAAACGCATTATTCATCACTTTAAAGCTTGTGTAATAAAAAAAGGACATTCATTTACTTTGTAGATACAGGGAGAGTAATGCTCAATAACACGAGGAATATGATAGTGATGGGCAATGGCGATGATTGTTGTTATTGCATGACGTTGTTCATGTATTAAAGGAGAAAATAGTGGACTCAACATTTCTGGAATTTTCTAGGAATAGGTTTTGAGATAGAATTTTCGAGAATAAGAAAAAATGGGTCTCATTTGGAATTGGCCGTAAAAGGAGAGGCAGAGCAATCTATGTTAGTACTTACTCCCTTCGATTTTAAATTTATTTATAGTTTGATAACGCACGGGTTTTAAGGAAAATATTTAATATTAATTGTTTTTTTTTAACCAATATTAATAGTTTAGTGGGTGTTATGAGTATGAAAAGTGTGATGTGATATGTGAGTGAGGTTGAAATTGTGAGTGGGATAATTGTTGTGAGTATGACAGTTGGGTCCATTGAATAAAGAGTAACATAAACTTACGAGTTTAGGGTTGTGAACAATCAAATGAGACACCCAAAATAGCAAAAAGTGAACAGACTAAAAAGACAGAGATAGTTTTTTTTTTTTTTTTTTTTACCAATAACTATTATTTGATTTCAATAGTTTCTTAAGTTTCATCAATCATATCATAGTTATCGCATGAACACAAATACGAAGAAAATCATGATGAGTACTTTCAGGTTGAGCCGTATAGAAATAATTCAAACTCATCGATTCATTTACCTTCTCCGTCTTAAAACAGCTTGCACCAGTTTGGAGTTGCATGAGAATCGAGGAGGCAGTGTATATATTCAATAGTATTGTGAGTGTAAAAGTGGTTATGGTGATTTGAGAGTGGGACCCGCAATTTAAATGTGTGAGTATGACAAGGAGGATTGGGTAAATAAAAAAAACAATGAAATTAGTTCGAGTTATTTTGGGGCGGAGAGAGTATACAATTTATTATTGTATTTTATATTAGGGTTAATGACAATTTAGACCCTGAAGTAGATGTGTCCATGCCGGTTAGCCGATTATAACCGGCGGTTGAAAATCTCCCGGAGGTCTAACCGTAACCGCCCCGGCTAATCAGCCCTAACTGTTAAGGTTAGGCGGTTAACCGGTTAAACCGTCTGCCTTTTTCCTTCATTTTTTTAACTAAAAAATGTCAAAAGGGACTGAAATCTGGAAATTTAACTAAAAAATGTCAAAAAACTGACTGGAAACTAGAATAAACTGATTGAAAACTGACAAACTAACTGGAACTGTTAAAAACTGACTGGAAATCTGAAAATAACTGACTGGAATCTAGAAACTAACTGGAATTCGTTAAATAACTGACTGGAAACTAACTAGAATCTGAGAATTAACTGGAAATTATGACCGTTAGCCGGTTATAACCGGCGGTTCAACCGGTTAACTTAACCAACGGTTATAACCGCCGGTTAACCGGTTTTCAAAAACCCCAACCTTTACCGGACCGCCTCCTACCGGTTGACATTCGAAACGGTTGGCCGGTTTTGACCGGTTGACCAACCGGTGGTTAGCCGGTTCCGTTAAGTTTTTGGACACGTCTACCCTGAAGTATAGTACCATCCTTCCAATCGAACCTTGAGAGTCTTTTTTCGCTAATTTAGGCATGAGGTAAAAAATGTTCGCCACGTTACGCCTTTTTGACGATTTTCGTCAGAAAAGTTAGTTAAAGGACCTAAATGAAAAGTATAAACTTTGTAAGGCTAAAAATCAAAATATTTATCTTTTATTCCGAAAATTAAAATAATTATTAAAATATTGAATAAAAGGGTGTTTAAATTATTTTGAAAATATTAAATAATAATAAAAAAAATAAACTCAATAAATAAATTTTATTTTATTTACAAACGTATTAATAAACATTTTTTTTTACATGTACCAAAAAAGATTTCATCAAAAGAAGTCATCAAATAAATTAAGACATTAATGTATTTATTTTTATCATCCACTTAATTTATAGTTTTCTTTTATTCAATCTTTATTATTGATATTAAATTAATAAAAAAAAAATTTGAAAAATAAATATTAAATATGAGACAAGTTGAGCCCGTATCTGCTACGTTATTGATGTCGTGGTTGATTTGGTTGAATGTGTAAGCGAACAGAGGAATTAGTGTTTTAGTGTGTGTTATGGGGTAAAAAGGGAAGTTTGATAAACTTGTCTTATACTCCCTCCATCCCAAACTTTTGGTTACCAAAATTGAATGCGCGGAGATTAAGAAAAATGTAGGTGGTGTGAGTGAGGAGGAGAGAGAAAATGAGATAGTGGATAGTTGTTGTAAGTGGGAAGGAAAGAGAAAATTGAGCATTTTGGGTAAGTAACCAAAAGTATGAGACGCCCAAAAAGGAAATTAGTAACCAAAAGTTTGGGACGGAGGGAGTATTTAATATTTATTTTTCAAAAATTGTTTTTTTATTAATTTAATATCAATAATAAATATTGAATAAAAGAAAATTATAAATTGAGTGGATGATAAAAAATAAATACTTTAATACCTTAATTTATTTGATGACTTATTTTTGATGAAATCTTTTTTGGTACATGTGAAAAAATATTTATTAATGTTTATAATCATCAAAATGATAGTAAATGAAGGATACGTACTGTCAACAATTTCCTTTACCAAATCTCCAGATGAGTTCACAAGTAGGTCATTAGGAACTTTTATAATTGCAACACCGTCATTATCGCCCCCATAAGTCCCATCTCCAATACTTAAAATCCATTCTAAGAAATTTTTAAGCTCCAACCCGGTAGGATCATTCTCGGTAGCTTTAAGCCGCATATTTTTTGTAAGCTTCAATACAGTACAATGCGAGCATAAATGTGAGGAATTGATAGTTGACATCACAATATCTTCCCTCGTACCTTTTGGAATCACTGGACGAATTTGGCGAAAATCTCCGCCCATAACAATTGTTTTACCACCGAACGGTTGATTCAAGCTTTCAGGATTATCGAATCGCATTTTATCTCTCAACGTTCTATCAAGGGCTTCAAAACAATGTATGTGAACCATTGGCGCCTCATCCCAGATGATAAGCTTGGTTTTGATGATTAGCTCAGCAAGTGCACTGCCCTGCTTTTTTTAGACAAATTACAAAGCTAAAATCAATTAATTATGATGGTTAATGGACAATTTTCTTTATAAAGAAACATATAACTGACAATGAATAAAAACAGGTCTCCTTAGAAATAGACAAACACGATTGAGTTAAAAAAATCTAATAAATATTATTAATTCACATTAAAAAAAAATCAAATAACAATCTTTTTATTAAAAAAATTATAAAGAGGTGGTCAATAAAAATTCTTTAAGTTGTTATAGGTTGGAGCCTTAGAGGTAGTGCATTGTGAAAATTACTCCCTCCGTCGCATTTCAAATTGCAACAAACCATCTTTCCACGAAAATTAAGAAAAAAGTAAATAATGTGATGTATCGTGAGTGTAGATAGTTTAGTAGGAAGAAGGAGAGAAAGCGGGGTAGCCAATAAGCTAAGGGAAAACTTACTACATACAAGTTTCACAATTATACTTCTAATTACATCCGTCAGTGCACCATTAACAATTCGAAGGTGATTAATATTCATGCTAATACTTTAATGAATTTTGTTTTTGAGAACTCTTGTTTTTATCAAAATACTTGTCGTAGATAAACTAATAGGGATTGAAAGATGTGTTACTTGTGAACTAAGTTCATTATATGAAAGGTCTCATCGTTTTTGGATCTTGTGATTTTATGAGACAACTAAAATGACATATTTTGCAATTTAAAATAGGATGGATGGAGTATAATTTATAATTATGGAAAAAAATGTTCATATCTATATTTTATTAACTTATTTATCAATTTTTTAATTAAATAACAGTTTACAAAAAAAAAAACAGACAAATTAAAATTAATTTATGATCGGACATTGGTGATTAAAAAAATAAAATCTACATTGTTACTTTGGCCCAAATGGCCCGTTAAATATATTGAAAAAACAAAAACAAATTACAAGCCAAAATATCATTTTTGCTGAAATGCCCATTTTAAAGCCCAATTGCAACAAAAGCCTGCATATAAATACAAACCATTCTAACCTAACCCTATTAACTCACAATCGTTCTCTCTCTCTCTCTGATCTCTTGGACCAAGTCCAATAAGGGGGTTGAGGGAGGGGGTTGAATGGGAGTCAACTAGTTGACATGGTGCAATAAGGGGTTGAGAGGAGGGGTTGAAGGGGAGGAGTTGAAAGTGTTCAACCTAGTTGAGAAATTCTGGTGGGGCCCAAGAAAATCCACGTGGCGGCATGGTATTGGCCAGCACAAGGAGAGTGCACAACACCTCCCATTTAGGCGAGTTTGCTGGGCTTTTTTTTTTTTTTTTTTTTAAAGATTTATATTTTCGGATTAATTTTTTATCTCAAATTTTTGAGCTCAATTATTTCATAGTAAATTGATTTTTTTATAAAAAAAAAAAATCACCAAAATTTATCATTTTTTTTATCTATAAATTGATGTAAGTTTCATTTGATTTGGACACCAAAAAAAAAATCCTCTTTTCTCAATATAAATTTTTCAATTATACTTTATCAACCCTTATTTAAAAAAATTCAACATCTTTTTAAGTGTGAAGTATTTTTTTAATAATAATTATCAACATTTTTAATATTTATTTAAAAAATTAATTAAGTGTGAAGTATTTTTAAATTATAAATGATATAATAATAATTATTATTAATTAATCATAAAAATAAAGATTATAAATAAAATAAAAAGTAGTGGGGTATAGAATGATGAGTTGGGAGGAGTTGAATTTTAAACTAAACTAGCTTATTGTGGGGGGTGTAGTTGAGAGGGTAGTTGAATGATTAAGTGGATGGAGAGAGAAGATGAGGTGTCGTGATATTAAGGTAGTTGAATGTTTTTAGGGGGTTGAGTTATTGGACATGGCCTTAACGGCGCCGCTCAAACTCTTTCCGCACCAAAACCAAAATCCGACCAAGTCGGCGAGAGCAATTAATATACTATTTAACAATTTATAACAATCGAAACCGTCGATTATTTCCAAGAAGAAGAAGAAACTTATGGATCGTAGGAGCATCAAGATTTCGAGAGTTTCTATGACTGGCCATTAATTCGTTGAATTTCTTTTAGGTATTTCGAACATATTTAATATTTTTTCAATTTAATTCAACATTTTTTTAATTTAAATCGTTTTTTGTCAAAATATATTGCCGCTTTAGTATGTGTGAACTGTTTTAAAAGTCATATTTGTTGATTTAGGTTTAATTTTATGATCAATATTATTTTTTGCAATATTGTTTCAATAAAATCTCAAATTTAACCGTGCATGTATAGATCTAATATTTAACTTAGTCTTTGTTAGAAATTGTTTTACACACACAGTTTTTGTCCTATTTTTTCATTTAATAATAAAAAATTATTTAAATCTAACTCTGTATGAACATGTCTATAATTTATTAGTAGTTTTTATCTTCAAAATGTGTAGTAAATAATTGTTTGATGCAAGTTGTTTTATAAATTATTAAAGAGACTTTGTTCTGATATTAACTGGATAATAATTAAATTTTTTTTTTTGGGGGGGGAAGTGTTTTTTTTTTTTTTGTGCCAACACTTTAAAACCGAAGGAGATTGTATATACTGGGACTTAATCTATTTATTGGGTGAAAGTGGATTAAAGACTTACCATATTATATTTATTGGTTAATCTGTTTCTTGTGATTTAGATTTTTTCTTACTATATGTCATCCTGCCTTAAAGATAATACTGTCAACGGCGTTTGATTTTATATTGCTGCTGATGACTATTGCATGAATTATTTGTGTATAGGCCCTTTTACATGAACTTGAAACACTCTTACATGAACTTAAGACTTTCATGGTTACAAATTTGAACTTAAACTTATTTTTGGTGTTGCACCTGAACAAATGCTCGAGAATTTCATGGTTAAAACTCTGTCTTACTGGTGTGAAAATAACACCAAGCATATTACAAGGCTAAGGGAAAACTTACTACATACAAGTTTCACAATTATACTTCTAATTACATCCGTCAGTGCACCATTAACAATTCGAAGGTGATTAATATTCATGCTAATACTTTAATGAATTTTGTTTTTGAGAACTCTTGTTTTTATCAAAATACTTGTCGTAGATAAACTAATAGGGATTGAAAGATGTGTTACTAGTGAACTAAGTTCATTATATGACTTTCGTAGATTAGATTAGATTGAAGATGAGGTCTTCCTAATAATCAAGGATAACACGCAGTGAAGTGAAAGGGTTCCGTGAAGACAAATATTATGCACCAGCTTCAGTTCAGCAAAGTCAACATTTGTGATTTTAGGTAAGTATTTAATACAGTACCTTATAATGTTGATACGATTCCAGCCACAAAACAAAGCCATACAAGGCATAGAGAAAATAGAAAAAACACAATAAATTTGAAACTAATACAAACATTTCACTGGATATTACTCTTTCTCAATTTTGATGTGATTCTTTCAAAACATAATTCCTTTGATCAAAGAATTAGGGCTTGTAGCTTTCAAACATTTCACTGAGTAAGATTAGATCTCACAAACCTATCCGATCTGCCTTTCTTGAGTTTGACTGAGAAGAGAAATGGTAATAGTCATTGTTACGAAAAAAAAGTGAGACCAGAATTTCTTCAATATGAGATGTCGCCACATATTTATTTTCAATGTTGGGTACATGCAGGTCTCTTAATGTTGATGGGTGCTTGGACAACTTACTGGATATATTTGACAGTGGATTAGAGGAAGGTTTCATCAAGCCAATTGCTCCCCGCATAGTTATTTCTGCCTCAAATGTCAAAGAGCTATTATTAGAGATGGAGGTACTAATTAATTAATTAATTCAGAATTTCTTCAATATGAGATGTCGCCACATATTTATTTTCAATGGGTGTTCATATCATATCAAGTAATTTTAAGTGCATATTGGTCAAATATGGATATTTTGAAATTGAAGATATGTATTTTTTGCAGACAATTCAAAAATGAAGTGTTCACTGCAGTTACACAATGAAAAGATAAACCATGAATGGAGCACAATAGTGAAAAAACTATTCAGCCCAAACAAAGCTCAGGTTTGCTCAAACAAAGCTATACATTAAGAAAAATATTGAAAAAAAAAGTACAATTACTTTTATACCTCTTTATCCACCAGAACTAACTCATGTTGGTGAATGGTGGCAGATGCAAATCATTTTCATCTTCAACAGACCAGCTTTGTTCAATTCTAACCTTCGACGATCAATCTGAATGTCCTTTCTTAAGTTCACTGAAGAGGCAAATGGTGATTGACATTGTGCTATGTTATGGTAGATCACAATGCTACTGCTGATATGAGGGAAGTGTAAAACTTCAAAGTTTCGAAAGTGTTCTTTTATACTGTTACGATGAGACCTTTCATATAAACTGACCCTTCGGAGAGATGATTCATGTACTGTAATAATTACAGAATGTACTACTTGTATTTATTGGACTGTGTAACAGCTTTATATTTTCTAGAAGTTTTTAATGTGCAGCCCATCTTTAAGAAAGGCAGCACGCTTGCACTCAACGATGCACAATAAATTGCTTGTTTAATTGCTAAGTTTACAACTGTTCAGTTACAGTATTAAATATAGGGGTATTTTTGGTATAGTTACAACTTAAAGTAGTGAACTTTGTAAATAACATTGCAGGCTGAATGAATCTGACCCATTTTCTGTCTTGGTTCGTGTTTGGGCGGGAAAAGGTGGGTTTGCTGGAGTGCTTTGCACTTCACTTTTTATATAGTTATTGATTCTCCGTCCCAAAATGATGTTACCACTTATTTTTACCAATTCTCCGTCCCAAAATGATGTTACCACTTATATTTACCAATTCCCCGTCCCAAAATGATGTTACCACTTATTTTTACCAATTCCCCGTCCCAAAATGATGTTACCACTTATTTTTATCAATTATCCGTCCCAAAACGATGTAGTTCAACAAAAGCAGTTCAACAAAATTAGAGGGAGTATTAAAATGTAGTTCAAGCGAGTTTAGCATTTTCTAATTTAGTCACTGACTTCACATCAAGAAACATATTTTTCCAATATCTCCCCCCCCCCCCCCATGTGCTACCAGCATGTACTGAATACTTGACAAATATGCCTCATCCAGGCCCAAAATTCAGAAGTCAGCACCCTCAAAGACATGCTCTAAACTGGCACTTTTTCACCATTCTCATTAATAACCCTACACATCTATTAAAGAAGACAAAATAACACACTGAAACTGCAACATTCATGTTTCACATTAATTGGTTTTGCTTGTACCAAAAAACCATTAATTGGTCCTGCCAATTACAAATGTAACCCATAAAGTAGTTCAACAAAAGCAGAGGACTTCCAACCCAAAAACCTCTGTACAAGCATTATAAATGTTTACATAAACAACTACCCAAGTCATTTAATGTTAACCACCAAAATAAACAAGCAACAAATGTAACCCATAAAGTAGTTCTCCACACTTTCAATTGCTACTGCCTTGGCCTCTTCTTGGATTGTTTATGCAGTGACTCAGCAGTAATGAACCTTTTTCCTCTTTTTGTAAATGATGATTGAATGCCACTTGCACTGGACCCATCCTTGTTGACCTATATACAAACCAAAAATCAAAAAAGTGAGAAAACCAAAAATCAAAAAAGTGAGACAAGGACAAGCTGTGAACATAATAGCACATGGGTGGGGACCATCTCAAAAGCTTACCCCACTTTGATTGTTCCCAGATTTTTGTCTTTTGGAATAAACAAGATATAAACAAACAAAGCACATGGGTGAGAAAAGGTAAGAGGACTTGGAATAACTTACAGGTTGTTTCTGACTTGGAATCTCATCCCTAGGTTTATCAGGACATTTTCTCATGTTATGACCTTCCTTTTTGCAGATACCGCAAGACATTTTCAATCATTTCCTTGAGGTTCTAACCTTCTTGTATGGCTCATCTTCAACAACTACTGCAACCCTTGCAGCACCACCACTAGCATCCTCTGTTGCATCTTTTCTTCTATGCCACTTTGGCCTGCCTTTTACCCCCTCTTTCTGAAGTTGGCATAAATATGCCTAGCACAATTCCTATGACAAATCTCAGGAAAGTTTTCCTTAACAGCAACTTCCAGTCCCTGAAACTTGTATTATGTTAAACATGGTAAAAAATCTAACAAAATCAAACTTTGTAAAATAAGTACTCCCTCTGTCCCAGATTATTAAACATGGTAAAAATCTAGGATGGAAGGAGTACTTCTCAAAAAGTTTTCCTCGTTTGGTTTTCTTTTGGGAACCTTGACCCATTCATCTTCATCACTAGTATCGTCAGGATTAACATCGGTGTCAGTTACTTGCCCATCATCACTAGCCCATTTCTTGAACTCTCCCCCAATATCAAGTTGCAAGCAGTCAAGATCATTCCCATTCCCATTATCATTCTCACCATTACCATTCCCATTATCATTCTCATCATTCCCATTCCCATTGACATTCACATTCTCAATATTAGCCCCACCATCAATCCCACCATCCTCATTTTGATTCTCATTCACACAAAGCCCAGCTAGTTTTCTTTTGGTTTTTTTGGCCAATTCCCTATGAGCAATATATTCTTCATCATCGGTAATTGGCTCTTCATCCAAATTGTCAATACTTTCTAAGTCAGACTCTCCACCCTCAACATCTAAATCATCTTCATTAACCTCATTAACCCCTGTAGGATCACTTTCTTTTGCCTTTTCGGAATCAATTAGACGGGGTTCATCATCAATAAGCATGACTGCAACAAGAAAACAACAACAACAACAACAACAATAATACAACTGTAATTGATAAAAAAAAATAGAGAAGAAAACGAAGACATAATCTGGTCCTTCAACAATATGATAATGACCGACTTACTTGATAAATGAAGTTGATGTCGATTTCTACTTGACCTTCTCTTGAATCAGTGACGAACCCTAGTAAATAAAAACCCTACAAAGTGTTAAATTGATGGATTGCGGAGGAAAACGACCCGCCCAAGACAATCACATGGAAGAAAGAAGAAATCATACAAAGATTTACCTCAATCGAAATTCATACAACGCAGCGATGTACCGATTTTGGGTTTTTCTCGTCCTTCATTTTTTTTCCTGGTTCAATATGATCGATTGGGGGAGGAAATACACCGGCAAGATGATCACGTGCTCTGTCCGTGATTTTTTTAATCCTACGTCACTTGCCAGCTGGGTGGTCAATAAACGATTTTAACGTTGACTACACGGTTTATGGACGGAAGGACCATTTTGTCTTGCAAATACATACATCAAGGACGAAAAGGAAAACCAAAATAGGTTAAGGACCAAAAGGAAAACAAATCAATATGTTAAGGACCAAATAGGTGCTTAACTCCACATAGGTAGGATTGAATTTAACAAGAGATTTGGACCCTAGGCCCCCTGGGCCAGATTATAAACCCACCAGAACCCAAGGCGAGATTGAAATTCCACATAAACCCAATCAGCTAAATTGACGATTATGCCCTCGATTAATACACACGCCTTTCTCACGCCAACCAACCTCCCCCATCACCTTCATTTCAGTTTCTCATTTCGAAAACACTCTCTCACTCTCTCCTACGAACCAGACGAAGATTAAACCGCCATTGATGACCAAATCAACCTCCATTCCAGAAGATTAAACCGCAATTAATGACCTAATCAACCTCCATTCCAGAAGAAAACCTAAAATTCCTACTCAGACGAAGACGAAAAGGTTATTTCGAACCAAACTTGATTTATCAAAATTCCTTATTATGGCGGTCGTTTTTCCAATAGTTTATTATGAGACCTGTTGTATGAGACCTGCAAACGGTTGTTTTTGAATGATTTTCTACTAATTTTATTTTTGCAATATTTTTGCAATATTTATGGCTGTTGTATGAGACCTGCAAATGGTCTCATAAATATCTCATAAGTGCATTTTTGTTTTTGTAAAAGACCTGGTGTGATGTGATTTTTTATGACTCTATTTTTGTTTTTTACCACATATATTTTGGCTTTGGTATAAGATCATGCACTCATGAGTCTGGTATGAGACCTTGTAAATAGCTTTCATAAGTCTGATATGAGACCTATATCATGAGACATGTAAATTGTCTCATATCAGACTTATGAGACCATTTATACGTCTCATATCAGACTTACTTGTCTCATAAATGGTCTCGTAAGTGCATTTTTGTTATGAGACATTTGTAAATAGGTCTCATGAGTATGTTACGAGACCTGTAAAATGGACTTCTTATGACTGAGATATTATGAGACATGTGAATGGCATAATAACAGACTTATGAGTCTGGTATGAGACCTTGTAAATAGCTCTCATAAGTCTGATATGAGACCTATATCATGAGACATGTAAATTGTCTCATATCAGACTTATGAGACCATTTATAGGTCTCATATCAGACTTACTTGTCTCATAAATGGTCTCGTAAGTGCATTTTTGTTATGGGACATTTGTAAATAGGTCTCATGAGTATTTTATGAGACCTGTAAAAAGTCCATTTACAGGTCTCATAACAGACTCATGAGACCTATTTACAAAGGTCTCATACCAGATTTATGAGGCCATTCACATGTCTCATAAGATGGGACTAGGGCAACTAATCATTGGACTTTGCTTGTGCTGGATACGGAGACTGGAGAGTACAAATTCTACAACTCCATGATTCCAAGAGGAAAGAAGGACCCTTACATTGCACTAGCTAAAAAAATGGTAAATACAAAATAAAAATGTCTTTATTTACTATACAAAATACATATACTGATTCTCATTCTTGTTTTGTTATGTCAGTATAATTACTCAAGGAAAGTCCTATCATGCAAATACAATGAGGTGCCTTCGAAAGAAGTTGCAAAGGAGATGTTCATAGCAGTTGAAAATACACCACAACAAGAGTATGCAAGTGTTGATTGTGCAGTACATATTCTAATGATGGCTGAAGATATATTTGAAAAAGGAGAAGTAAGTGAAAGATATGAAGTTGGTGCTGCCTCTCGGTTTAGGGCGAAGATTTTTCATGACTTTTTGCACCACAAGTGCACTCTCCCTTATAAAGTACTTTAGTTTGTTGAATTTTTAGAATGTAATTTCTGAACATCATATGAAGATGTACTGCCTTCATTTTGTGGACATATTGTCTAAGATGTTTGTTAAAAGTTGTTAACGGTTGAACTGATTAGTTTCTTATATTGGCATGAAAAAAATGGTGGTTGGAATTTCTGAAAATCATGTGGAATGATGTTTGTGTAATTTTCTGTTGCTGTTAACATTGAAGGTCTGACATTTGAAAGTGAGGTGGATGTATGAGACTAATGAATGATATTGTCCGGTTTAATTAAAAGGTCTTATAGGTTATGTATAAGACATGTATATAACATCAAATATATGTTATAATCAGAATTATAGGTGATATATAATATATAAGACCTTTGAGACAGAATTTATATGATGTAATCAGAATACCAGGTCTTATAGGTGATGTATAAGACCTTTGAAACATAGTGTATATGTTGTAATCAGTTTAAAAAAGCCACATTTTACTCAAAAACCTGTGAACATCAAAAAAAAAAAAAAAAAAAAAATCATAAATCAAACAATGAATCATAAATCCAACAATGATATTATAAATCCAACAATGATAACAATAGAAGTCATATAATAGCTATAAAATTCAAATAAAAATGTTATTTCATTCAAAAAAAAAAAAATGACCAAAATAATGAAATGAGAATCTACTCCAACTGCAGCGGCTCCTTGCATGATCTCCGATTATGATATCCTTCTTTTTCCAAACAATCCCATCGACTACAAATAAATTCCACAAGAGATTCTAAGGAAACGAATTGATCAAACCTAGCAACCCAAGAGGAGACACCATACTTTAACAAAACCATGACATTAGAATCCATAATCTGCAAAATATAAAAAACAGATTATAAACAATCAGTATTCATCCGCCTCGTCTCATTTGGACAGACACATTTAACTCACATAACTAGGTCTCATAAGTTATGTATAAGAGCTGTAATCAGTTTAACAAATGACACATTATACTAAAATATGTGTGTATACATTAAACAAATATATAAACAATTCATAAATCCAACAATAAGAATTTATATAATAGATGAATTGTAAATTACACCCAACTTTAGGACTCATTAAGTCTACAAAAAAAATCATCAATAATCTCTATTCTTCATTTAGTATGAAAAAAATAGCGAGATACATACGTGTGTTGAGTACGAAATCTCCAAAAAAAATCCTTAAGCAATGATTTCTGAAGCTCAATCCATGGAGATCGATGAAAGTGTCGCCGTAATAGCCACTCGGAGGAAGACGACGGCAAAAAAGAAGAACAAAAATCGAAAAAGATAAATAGGGCATTATACCCGAGGGCATTTTCGGAATATCGAATTTCATTAAGCCCAGCTCAAATAGCCATTGCCCAGGCCCAATACACACGCTGGGTTTTTGTGGAATTTTAATCTCGGCTCAGGGGTTAGGCGGGCTTAATGATATGAGGTGGGTTTTTATAGCCTTATGATCTGGGCCTTTGGGTCCTTATGGAATTATGCCATTTAACAAACTTCAAACTTCAAATTGCTCTTTCAATGGAAGAAAGAGAAAACGATACCAATTTTGCGCCAAATTTGACGGCTGCTTCAAAATACCGCCCGATTTGAAAGATCTGATGGAGATACAGTGTGCTCAGAAAATCTCCGATAGAGCGGTTCATTGCACCAAGCTAACTTCCGTCGACGAATTGCAGTCCCGGAGGTTTAAATCCTCAACGTCAAAGGTAGAGTAAGCCGTGTTTGAATTCATCTTCTCTAATCGTTCTAATTCTTCGTCAAATCTCCAATTAGGGTTTTGTTTCTGTCTTGTTTTTCACAGGAATTCAATTTATATCACTTGTCTCTCGATCGAAGATGGAAAATCATGAGCTCGTCTTTATCAGTTTGTGTTTGGATTTTCATGATATTTCTCTCTCATGGCAATCAGGTATATTTCTTCCCTTCTATCAGATTTTTTTCATTATTTCCCCCCGAATTGATTTCCGATTGTAGTTTTGAGATCAATCAGAGTATTATTATATGAGTTTGATTTAATGTTTCAATAAAACTTCTGGTATTATCTTTTGTAAAAACTCATTGAAGTTATATGCTTGTCCATTGATATTCAGTTACTTTAAGAGTCAACTTCTAGCTAAACCAAATCAATGCCATACTCAAAAGCAATCAACAGACCATCTAGGGCAGCCCTTGATTCAGCGCACATGTTTGTCGCCTCACCATAAAATCTCACCCATGATGTCCCAAAACTACCTCCACCAGTTGCCACCCCTAGAAACACCATGTTTAACTTTAAGCTGCCCGAGATTGGGCAACTTCCAAGTTTCCCAATCTCATTGGCTGATATGCAAAAGGAAACGTTCTAATGTTAAAGAATTCAAATAAGTGAGAATTAAACATATCCCATTGGAATTTAGGCGGAAGACCTTATATATGATAGTCACTTGCTGCTGAATAGAGATAATAATCAAGGAAGCATTCATCAATGTACCTTCAAACCTGTTTGCATTCCTTTGTTTCCACACCTCCCAGCAAATGAAACTAGAATCTCACTAAAGGTATACTCGCTCTGTCCCGCCCTACTTAGGATTTTTGTTCCCGACACGGGGCTTAAGGAAAACTATTATTTTAAGAGGAAAGAGTATGAGTGGAGGAGGTGTTGTATGAAAAGTTAAATAGCAGAGAGAATGAGTGGGAGGCATAGTAAGGGGATTGTTCTTGTGAGTATGACAAGTAGGTCCCATGGAATATAAAAGTAATATAACCTTTCCATTTTGGGCCATCCTAAGTCGAGTGGGACGCCCAAAATGGCAAAACGTCCTAAGTCTGGCGGGACAGAGGGAGTATAAGTTATTTGACAAGTCAATTCTTCGCTCTGGATAATTAGTTACTGAAAGAGAAATTTGAAGTTCTCTGAATTCATTTACGTATTCAAAATCCAAATCCAAACGTTAGAATTGGAGTTTCAAAACACATCCTCACTAAAAACATTAGAACTGGAGTTTCGAGCTCCCAAAGAACGAGACTAAGAGATGCCTATGTAGCTGATGGGGAGGGAAGGAAGCTCATTCAAGCAAACCATACATTTTCAGCCCATTAGCTTTGTATATATAGTTCTGTAACGTAACACTTAATTAATCAAGTATGTTTTTATGCTCCTGAATATAGACATCACACCATAAACTTGGAACTGCTAACAATATTTAACTTTTCAAGTATTTAGTTGAGTAAAATAACTTCATAAAACAAACTCCAACACAATTATTCAAGTAAAAACAAATCTTGAACATATTAAAGCAGGGGCAGGTAACAAAAGAGCATAACGCACAAATGATAAAACTAAGGTGTAGTAGAAATTGGTCAAACAGAATGTCAAGTCTTTATCCATGAAAGATGGGATGAACCGGTATCTCTCAAACAATTGTGCTTTCCATTGAAACTCCTGCTTCCTCTACCACTTACCCCCCTGAAAGTTTTAATATTAGAATTTAGAAACAAAATTACACCCAGTTTCTAAACCAAAAAGGGGGTCAAAATTATGACATGCTCAGTAGTTTAATATTATAATCTAGTTCTAGAATAGTTGTCTGAAGCCAAGAAATGCCTGCAGGCTGCAGCTTTCTTTAGAAGTGTAAATTCAGACGTAAATGTTTATAATATCTAGTAAAGATGTGGAGTTAATATGACTACATTATTTTGTATAGCAATGATAATTTAAGATGTGATAAGTACAATTAATATGCAACATCTACTTTTAAAGGTAGGTTCTCTTTTCCTGAAATAATCAATGATCCATTTTTTTCTTACCTAGCTACTTTGATTCAGTGACGCAAAATCACGCTGCAGCCCATCAACAACGTCAGAGGTATTCATTCTTTCTCGTATTGACTCCACGGAGCACGCAATTCCAATTTTGGTCAGTGAAACCATGCACTCCGCCCTCTGTTTTGCATATGTTGGATTGTTTGTTTCATTTTCATCTTCTGTTACAAGTACTGGGTCTACAATGTCGGTGATGTAGTCTGGCAAGGCCGCTCTAGCATAATTGTGAAGGTTTAAGCCATTCACGAACATACTGTCAGTGGGTCTCTTTCCAGTCATCATCTCTAACAAAAATATACCGAAACTATAAACATCTCCTTCTTTGGACATCTCACTTCCAAGACCATACTCTGCAAACCATGAGGACAAAAAAAATAAAAAATAATAATAAATAAAATTGACCAATTTTCCATGAACATTAGAGTAGTTATCAGTTATCACTTATCATGTGAGTAGTGGTTACCTGGAGGCGCATACCCTATAGTTCCCCTTAAGCCAATTGAACTGCTTTGGTTGATACTTGAAACTTGTGGAAGGAGAAACCGGGCAAGCCCGAAACCCCAACATGAGCGACCATGTCCTTGTCGAGTAAAATGTTGTTGGGCTTCAGATCACAATGTATAATAGGAACTTCACACCGGTTATGAAGGTAATCAATGGCATGAGCAACATCTATTGCAATGTTTATTCTTTGAAGAAGGCTTAGTCCATGCAACTCATTTTCTCTGTTCTGCATCCGTGTTGTTGGATGTAACCAGCTTTCCAGACTCCCATTTGGCATGAACTCGTAAACTAGAGCTTTAAAATCGTTACCTTGAAAGTCAATAGAGGAGCATGCACTTATGATCTTTACAAGGTTACGGTGCCGAATATTTCTCCATGCTTCACACTCCGCCATGAAACTCTTTAAAGCTCCTAGGAGGTTGAGGTTTAGTACCTTGATAGCAACTTCTGTTCCATCCTCTTCAAGCACCCCTTTGAAGACACGGCTAAAACTTCCCATGCCAATCAAATTTGCTGATGAGAAGCCGTTTGATGCTTTGAGGAGCATTTCATAAGAATATTTGTTGAATGGTTGTCTCAAAACAAGGCCTGATGATTGTGATTTGCTCCTCCTTTTGTGCCAGACTAATAGCCAACATGAGACTAAAGCCAGACCAATAAGCAAAGAAACTATTGGAATCACTATGATGACAGCAAGTGACATCTTTTACCATTCTTTCCCTCTTTGACGTTGCATTTAGGTAGCTGAAGTTCAGGCAAGCTGCCACAAAGCCTATTGTTCCCAGCAACCGAGATGGCAGTAGCATTTGTGAAAACTCCATTAAGCGGTAATTTGCCCTCAAAGTCGTTGAAGGACAAATTAAGATAATTCAAGTAGAGCTTCTCCAAGAATATTGGAATTTCTCCTGAAAAGTTGTTACGGGAAAGATCAAGATACTGGATACCAGTTAAAGAACCAAATGATGGAGGTATCGAACCCCGAAAGAAGTTCCCCTGCAGGTGAAGATACTCCAGGCTATTGCAGCCCCCTATGCTGCTAGGGATTTCACCGGTCAACTCGTTCTCGGACAAATCCAACTCTGTTAAAGCATTAAGCTTTCCGGTTTCTGGTGAGAGTGATCCAGACAAGTGGTTACGAGCAAGATTTAGTGAGACTGTGAGAGATGAAAGTCCAAGAAGCTCTCCTGGTATGCTGCCAGTAAGATTATTTGCCGAAATGCTTAATTCATTCAAATTTCGACAATTCCCAAAAGTTGTAGGTATTTCACCCTCTAATCTGTTGTTATCTAAGTAGAGTTTATACAAAAGTGACAGATTCCCAACAGATTTTGGAATATTACCAGTCAACTTGTTTTCATGTAGGTACAATTTTTGTAGTTTTCGGAGATTGCCAAGGTTACTAGGAATTGTTCCTGAGAACTGATTGTTATTTGGATATAGTTCCTCAAGACCGGCAAGACTCAACATTGAAGTAGGGATGGATCCATGTATTGAATTGTGATCAAATGATAAAAAAGAAAGCTGAGTTGAGAGATTGCCCACATAACTTGGTAGCTGCCCTCTTACTTGGTTATCACTAAAGCCGATTTTTTGCAAATGACTACAGTTCACTAAGGAGGCAATAAAGTTCATTTCATCAGGTTCCCCGCTTCCAAAAACGTTGCCGAATAGCCCTACTCTCCTAAGGTTAGGCATCATTCCAAAATCAATTGCTATTTTCCCATGTAATCTGTTTTCTGTTACTTCAATTCCTACCAATTGTGAACAATTGGATATTGAGATTGGAAGGAGTCCCGTAAACTTGTTCTTTGCAATTTGAAACAACTGAAGTTGAGGTAGCATCAAACCTATGTCTGTTGGAAGACTTCCAACGAATTGGTTGTCATATATAGACATAACAGAGAGCAAAGAGAGATTGTAAAAGGATGGAGGGATTGTACCATTAAGTTTATTACTACCAAATCCAATTGCCGATAGCTTCTTTAATTGACCAATGGCAAATGGAATGCTTCCTCTAAATTGATTTCCGCGGGCGGAAATTAATTCGAGAGAAGTGAGATTCCCAATGGAAGGAGGTATTTCTCCTGTGAAACTATTTTGGTGAATACCAATTTCGACAAGATTCAACAGAGAACTAACTTCTTTTAGGATTGTCCCACTTAGCTTATTGTAACTTGGGGAAAGGCCTTTGAGGTTGGTGCAGTTCGACAGAGTAACTGGAACATTACCTTGGAAGGAATTATTGCTCAAAATTGTAGCTCCAATCTGAATAACCGACCTATTTCAGGAGGGATAAAGCCTTTGAGTGTGTTATTCTGAAGCCTTATCACCCGGAGGAAGCTCATATTTCCTACAAAGGGAGACAAAGAACCAGCCAAACCTTTGGAGGAAAGATCCAAAGAGGTGACTCTCCTACGTCGTCGACCGCATGTCACACCTTCCCATTGGCAGAAATGGAAAGAATCATTCCACGAGCTTAGACCACTTTCAGGGCCAACAATCTTTGACTTGATAGCCAGCAGCGCAAGGTGATCCGATTCTTCCCTGTCCAACTTGAGAGCACCTGTAACAAGGCATAGGCTTTGAGTGTAGATTAACGTGATCGTGAAGAAGAAAAAGGATGGCCTCTGAATCCTCAACATTTTTGATTATCCAGTTTTCCACTCGAGAGAAATTCTCTCACTGAGGTAATCACTCTAAAGTTTTTAGTTTGATATTTTCAAAATTATTCTCTATGGCTTTGGCTGAGATAATAACCGTATATATATATGACTGGGATATTCTAAATTTTCTATGTGAACCCCAAAATATATCCAACCTATTTGTGGTGTGTAATTATTCAGTATCCTCCTTCTTTAGTTGACTGGAAAAGCGAGTATTGACCAGAAATAAGCTGAACTAAAAGAAGGGTAAAATGAAAACCAATTTAGGCAGCTGTAGTGAAAGCAGCATGTATTGGATCTGCGAAGTGTTGAACCGTTGAAGAAGTCAGACCTGCCTTGCTAAGATGCAAAGTCAGTCATTGTTTGCACAGTAAAAGAAGGTTATTAAATATTATAATATTTTAAGTTAATTTTGATTATACTAATGGAATCTAAAACTTAGTTTGTTAAGTGTATTTAAATTTTGTACAGAGGGAGGAGTATACAAATATTTCACTTAGTTTGTTAGCTTGTAGTTAAATAATCCTTCTGTTTCGGTGTAAGATTTTAGTTTGACTTGGCACGCTTATCAAGGAAGAAATGCAAAATGGGTCAACAATTATAATAAGTTAAAGGACATAATTGTTCAAAACACTATTTATAAAGCAAGTGGCTGAAAAGGAGGTTAGTTAAGTAATAGTTTTTATTTTTTATTTTTTTTGGTAGTATATGAGCTTTATGATGACAAGACTGTCCAAAAGAATGTTCATAATTTGCTATTCGTGGAATAAAGCTACTAAAAACCTTAATCTGAGATAGACCCAAAAAGAAAATAAGAATCTTAAACTGGGCCAAAAGGAGTAATTACTAATGGGATCTAAAACTTGTTTTGATATTATTTATAATGAAGTATCAATAACAAGTTTTAGATTTTCATTAGGATAATTAAATTAATATAAAATTATTGCCCAAAATTCATTTGTATTAACAACAACAAAAATGGGAACATCACTTTAGACCGGAGGGAGTATTACGTAGTACCAACCGCATGCATCCGGTAATAGTTTTTTTTTTTTTTTTTTTAATTTGAAATATGTTTCTCAAATGATTTAGACGACCATAGTGACTGCAGCCTTTATTGCATCTGTTGTGTGTGGAACCGCTCGAGGACAAGGACCAGTCATGCTATTGCACCTGCACTTATAAATTACATATAATTACATATGAGAAAACATTCTTGTTTTTAAGGTAAATACATCTTGGATTAGAGGGGTTATGAGATCCAAGTCCTTTATATTATTCATCTAGGCTTCTAAAATATGGTTCAAAAGGGTGCTAAATTATAATTTGTATTCTTTTAAAAAATGTTAGAGGGATTATGAGATCCAAGTCCTTTACATTTCTTGAAAAGAGAGAAAAGTCTTGCTCTTTGCTTTAAATATCTTGGTGGAGACACAGCCTGCTTTTTCTTTTCTCAGGACTTGACATTTGAGCTTGTGGAAATTTACAAGTCTTCATTGACAAAGACTTGTCACAAAGTACAGTCCTTTGATATTTTTGTCCCGTTGAGCAGGCATGGATTCTGACGAAGCAGATTACGTACTGTTAGGATTAGTTGTCTTTGAATTAAAGAGGTTTCTTATTGGAACAATGATTAAAGATTTATTCAAGAATAAGGATTGTGGTTTCCTTATAGAATAGAGTTGTTTTCTCTCCAAGAATTAGGATTCCTTATTGTCAAAGGTTGAAGCTAAGGGCACCAAAAGTCTTTATTGGATGATTACTAAGAAATGACAAGGTAGGGACTGATTTAGTCGACAGCATTTATTGCATCTGGTTAGAGGGGTTATGAGATCCATGTCCTGTATTTTTTATGACATGAGTTCTAGAATTGTCAAGGCCGCATGAAATCATGTGATTCTTGGAGGTAATATTATTCAAAGGGTGAAAGATGATAATTTTTCATTTTTGGGAAAACTTCGTTTTTGTTCATCATACTTTGAGATGTGTTTCACTTTTACCATTGAACTTTTTTTTTTTTTATTTTATTTTTTTTTTTTTAACATCGTACCACAATAATGGTGGCATTTTATACCCATGTTTGTTATTGATACCTAAATTTCTTTCATTTCTATCATCGTACCACAAATAATATTGTCATTTTATACCCAAATTTGTCATAGAATGACACCATTGTTTGTAAAACGATGGTAATAAATAAAGTCCAATGGTAAAAGTGAAACACTCCCTAAACAATGGACAAAAACAGAGTTTTCCCGTCATTCTTTTAAAAAATGATAGGGGTTATGCCACTGTTGCAAATCCTCAACAACCTGAATATAGAGCCATGGCCAATGCCTAATGTGAACCCTGTTGGCTCTCTTTCAAGACCTTTCCATCACTCCTCTTACACTAGTTTCTCTTCATTGTGACAAGATAGTTAGACAAAAACTTGTGTGAGACGGTCTCACGTATGAGACAGGTTTAGCTGAGAGAGTAAATGATTTGTCCCTATGGGCGGGGCGGGGCGGGGCAAGCCCATTTCCTCTCTCACCGAGACCCCTCTCATACATGAGACGGTCTCACTAGAGACTTCCTCATTTAGTTATTTCATGGTTTTATGTCAAGTTAGAATTTGTTCATGCTTCATTACATATGACTCACTTTATGAATCTCACTTCTTCATCTGACACTTTATATGAATTAGCAGGGTTGAAAGACAATGGAGGATTATTGATGCAGCAAATTAAGCTTGAGATCGCGGCCCATTCTCAATATATATGGCCCTACCAAGTACACCATCTTTGTCTTGGCTGAAGTGGACATCATGCTGGTGTTGTATGCTACACGAGTTTAACAAAAGGAAATAATACTACTTCACACCATGAACTTGAATCTCCGAATTTGTTTAGTTATTTGAGTTCCAAATCTAAGCCATAGATGTGGGTTAATTTTCCATACAAATCTAAGCCCATTTCCTCTCTCATCGAGACCCCTCTCAGTTTTTAAACCAAAAGGGGGTCAAAATTATGACATGCAGGGTGCAGCTTTCTTGATAAGGGTCAATTCAGACGTAAATGTTTATAATATCCAGTTAAGATGAGGAGTCAACATGACTGTATTATAATGTAAGACGAGATAAGCACAATTAATATGCAACACCTATTTGTAATCTTTTCCTGTTAGTATTAGTAATCAATGATCCAATTTTTTCTTACCTTGCTACTCTGATTCAGTGATGTAGAATGATGTTCATAGCACGCTGCAGCTCATCAACAACGTCGGAGATATTCATTTTGTCCCGTACTGACTCCACGGAGCACGCAATTCCAATTTTGGTAAGTGAAACCATGCACTCCACCCTTTGTTTTGCATATGTTGGATTGTGCGTTTCATTTTCATCATTGTTTACAAGTATTGGGTCTACAATTTTTGTGATGGAGTCTAGTAAGGCCTCTCTAGCATAATTGTGAAGGTTTAAGCCATTCACAAACATACTGTCAGTTGGTCTCCTTCCAGTCATCATCTCTAACAAAAATATACCATAGCTGTAAACATCTCCTTCTGCGGAGATCTCACTTCCAAGACCATACTCTGCGAATAATGGGAGCAAAACAAACATAGAAGATAAGATTTTAGCCAAAATTCCAAGAACATTAGAGTATGCTGTCGAAGACATTACATTAATGAAAATTTAGGTATAGATTAATGGCCTACAAGGTAGTATGATCACTAATACCTCCGTCGTCCCCTAAAGATACTCCTCACCTAACTTTGATTGAACTTTGACCAATAATTTTATGTTAATTTACAAATGTTATCAATGATACTTTTACTGTTGTATGCATAACAAGTTTTAGAATTATATATATTTATATAAATATATTAAAATAAAATTATTAGACAAAGTCCAATCAAAATTATCTAAAAACAAGTTGACTATCTTTATGAGACGGGGGTTGTATAAATTTACTTGGATTGACATGCGAGTATAGTGGTTACTTGGAGGCGCATACCCAATAGTTCCCCTTAAGCCAAAAGAACTGCTTTGGTTGATACTTGAAACTTCTGGAAGGAGAAACCTCGCGAGCCCGAAATCCCCAACATGAGCGACCATGTCCTTGTCGATTAAAATGTTGCTAGGCTTTAGATCACAATGTATGATAGGAATTTCACACAGGTGATGAAGGTAATCAATGGCATAAGCAACATCTATTGCAATGTTTATTCTTTGAAGAAGGCGTAGTCCATGCAACTCATTCTCTCTGTTCTGTGTCCCTCTTGTAGGATGTAACCAGCTTTCCAGACTCCCATTCGGCATGAACTCGTGTACTAGAGCTTTAAAATCATTACCTTGAAAGTCAATAGAGGAGCATGCAGTTATGATCTTTACAAGGTTACGGTGTCGAATATTTCTTCAGGCCTCACACTCTGTCATGAAACTCTTTAAAGCTCCTAGGAGGTCGAGGTTTAGTACCTTGACAGCAACCTCTGTTCCGTCCTCTTCAAGGAACCCTTTAAAGACACGGCTAAAACTTCCCATACCAATCAAATTTTCTGAAGAGAAGCCGTTTGATGCCTTGAGGAGCATTTCATAAGAATACATGCTGAATGGTTGTCTCAAAACCAGGCCTGATAATTGTTTTTTGCTTCTCCTTGTGAAGAATCAAGGTAAAAATGATTTATTGGTGGTCTGTCTTTACGTTGATGACATGATTTATATGGGGTCGTGTGATTCTGTTATTGCTGATTTCAAGTCTGGAATGATATATGGGTTTGCTGCATTATTTTCTTGGGCTTGAAGTGAAACAGGGAGTTGATGGGATTTTTATTTCTCAAAGAAAATATGCCACTGATTTACTCAAACGGTTTAACATGCTGAATTGTAAACCGGCTTCGACACCCATGAATGTGATTGAAAAGCTTGTTATTGATGATGGTACAGGTCTTACAAGTGGAAAACTATCTAGAAGTGCAGTGGGTGGTTTGAATTATTTGTCTCATACACGACCTGATATTGCATTCTCAGTTAGTGTGATTTCAAGGTTCATGCATAGCCCAAGCAAACATCATTTTGGCGTAGCAAAACGAATTTTGAGATATATTGCTGGAACAGCAGATTTTGGGATTTGGTACTCAAAAAATGCAAGTTCCAAGCTGGTTGGTTTTACAGATAGTGATTGGGCAGGTTGTTTGGATGACAGAAAAAGTACTTCCAGTTATCTCTTTTCATACGGTTCGGGTGCAATTTCGTGGAGCTCAAAGAAGCAGGAGATAGTTGCTTTATCGTCATCCGAAGCGGAGTATGTTGCTGCGACAGCTTCAGCATGTCAAGCTGTTT
Organism: Campanula takesimana; assembly: GCA_026119855.1. Taxonomy (NCBI): domain Eukaryota; kingdom Viridiplantae; phylum Streptophyta; class Magnoliopsida; order Asterales; family Campanulaceae; genus Campanula; species Campanula takesimana. The sequence goes on along the minus strand of JAOWBW010000658.1, from coordinate 650,796 downwards.
GGTTGAGAAGGTTACTAGCTGATTTTCAGATAGAGCAAAGAGATGCTACAGAACTCTTTTGTGACAAAGAACCCAGCGTACCACAGTAGAACCAAGCATATAGATATTCGCCATCATTTCATACGTACTTTGGTAGCTGAAGGTGCAATCACAATGAAGTTTTGTGGAACAAAAGAGCAAGTTGCGGATATTCTTACGAAGTCACTACCACAAGCCAAGCATGATTATTTTTGTTTGAAGATGGGAGTTACAAAGTTTGAATCAAGGGGGAGTGTTGAATAATGATTCAATTTGTAACAGCTAATTAAGTCACATTTAGGAGTTACCAGGAGTTTTAGAGGTCATAATTTTATTAAGGGTGATAGTATAACTTATTTTTAAGTGTGCATCTTTGTTTTAACTCTGCTGAAAATTTTCTATGTGAGTCCAAAAATATATGTGACTTTCTTGACTAGAAATTGATGTTCCTATAATTACCTGTAGCTAAGGGCACCAAAAGTCTTTATTGGATGATTGTAAGAAATGACAATGTGATAAAATGATAATTTTTCATCTAATTAGAGGCAATATTATTCAAAAGTGTGATAAAATGATAATTTTTCATTCTTTTAAACAATGTAGGGGTTATCCAACCTCCTTATACGTTATACCACTGTCAGGAAATCCTCAGCAACCTGAATGTGAACCCTATTGGCTCTGTTTCAAGACCTTTCCATCACTTCTCTTACACCAGTTCCTCTTCATTGTGACAATATAGTTATTTCAAGGTAGAACTTGTTTGTGCTTCATTATATCGACTGACTCACTTTATGGATTTTTCTTTTTAATCTGACACTTTATATGAACGAGCAGGGTGTAAGACAATGGAGCATTGTTGATGCAGCAAATTGAGCAAGAGATCGCTGCCCTTTCTTAAGTGGACGTCATACAGCAGGTATGGATTTTTAACAACTAATGTAATACACTTTGTGCAAGGATTTTCTTTTATGGTTTATTGATAAATTTGCATCACTATGTAAATTACTAGTGTAGTTAAATTATCTTTACTATCGAAATTTGTTGATCGAGCCAACTCCGTCCTTGGATCGATTGTTTGAATAATCTGACATGTTAATCTAAAATGGATGAATGAACGTGAACTAGCCAGGATGATCTTGGGCTAAAACCTTCGGACGTGATAATGAGTACGTTGTACTATCTTATAACTGAATTGACAGTAGCTAAGATACTCAGAAATGCGGACTTGTAATCTACATTATGATTAGGTTAAGAAATGTAATCCAGAGTTGTATCATTGTTGCCTCTACCAACTACTACCGCCACACCAACACCCACCCTACTCTTGCAAATACCAACTTTTTGTTAGTTTGTTTTATTTTAAGGGACCCCACCGGGGGGGGGGTTGAAGAGACATAGTTAGATGTTACTTCTTTTTCTTAATTACTTTGATATGACTATGTCTTTCTAAATGAAGACTACTAAATTTCCACAAATTAGATCATGTCTTCGTCAAAAAATACTTGCAAATTTCCACACATTTTCGTGAAGAAGAAAAGAGATTGTATCAGTATCATTTTCATGAAAAAAATCCAGTGTTTCACTCTTGAATTCTCTCTAACTTTGATAATAACTTTAGCTTTTGTGTTGTGAACATAAGACAATTGACTAGAAAAGTGAGTTACTGACTTCTAAATTGAGATGCTTATAATTATAAATACTTATAGCTACCTCACCAGTAAACTTTTGATTAGGCAGGTAAGAAATTGAAGGCAAAGGAAGTAAGTGGGAAAACTAAGTCAAAGTTTCTGGCAGTGTACAAAGACCTCCACTTACTTTATTTGCCATCATTTTCCATCTAAAACAGTTTATGTTAATACTTGATGGAGACACCTAAAGAAAAATATGCTGATTTTGATGAGAAAATTCATGTTGAATGGAAATACTTACAAAAGTGGTTAGTCGACTAGAAATGAAGGGTGCCAAAGGTTCTTAAGTGTAAATGTGTAAGGAAAATTTCTTATTTAATATACCCCTCCGTCCCACTTGAAATAGGATTTTTGGGAGTGGCATGGGGATTAAGGAAAAAGTGTCAGCGGAGTATGTCTTGTGAGTATGAAAAGTTGTTCTGAGTATGAAAGTGGGTCCCTCTAGATAAAACATTTTCATTTTGAGGTTGTCTAATTTCGAGGGGGACACCTAAAATGGCAAAAATGTCCTAATTCGAGTGGGACGGTGGGAGTATCCTTAATAAGCTCCCTCCTGAATATTTTTCGCCAGCAATGTTTTGCATGTGACTCTATCGGTTGGTGGATGTCTATTCACCATTAGAAGCCCAGTAATTTCCACTGGAAGAGTTCCGATGGATTTTATTCTTTTTGTTAAGAACCCTAGTAGTCCTGGAAGTAGCCTCTTTTTTTATTCCGACAAGTGCTCGAATTCTTTCGTCTCCAAGGCAGCAGTTGGGGTATCAGGAAAGAGGTTTTTATTCGAGATTAAAGTGATCATGATATAAAGAAAAGGAACTGCATCCTGAACTTTTTATTGAAAATACAGTATTTTACTCATGAATTTCTTTGCTTGCGATATACTCCCTCCGTCCCACCTCACTTGTTAGTTAAGCCATAGATGTGGGTTAATCAAGTCTAGTTTCCATACAAATTTGTCTTACCCTATACCCATGAATAAAAACTTCACACATAAACTTGAATCGTCGACTAAATTCAGTTCATAACGCCTTGGGGCGTTGGTTTTTGCAAAGACTACATAAGACCGCAATGCAAGCACTTCACAATGCAAAATCCAACAAAATTATTCTATATTGTCAATTAGAGATGAAACTTCAACAAATAAAGTAGGGGCAAGTAACAAAAGTGCCCATGACCAGAATACAAATTCCACAAATATTATTCTTTATCATCAAGTACAAATCAAACCTGAACGAAAATAAAGTAGGGCAGGTAATGAAATTGCCCAACGCATATAAAAAGGTGTTGTAGAAATTGGTAAAACAGAACATCAATTGTTTATCAATGAAAGATGGGATGAACCGTTATCTCTCATACGATTGTGCTTTCCCTCGAAACTCCTGCTTCTTTTACCACTATGCCTTCCCCCCTGAATGTTTTAATATAAGAATTTAGAAACAAAGTCACCTCCAGTTTCTAAACCAAAAGGGGGTCAAAACTATGACATGCTCAGTAGTTTAATATCAGAATCTAGTTCTAGAATAATTATCTTAAACCAAGAAGGCCTGCGGGCTGCAGCTTTCTTGAGAAGTGTAAATTCAGACGTTAATGTTCATAATGTTCAGTAAAGTTGAGGAGTAAACATGACAAAATTATTTTGTATTCTAATGATAATTTAAGATGAGATAAGCACAATTAATATGCAACACATATTTGTAAAGGTAGGTTTTCTTTTCCTGCTAATAATCAATTATCCAATTTTTCTTACCTTGCTTCTTTGATTCAGTGATGCAGAATGATGTTCATAACACGCTGCAGCTCATCAACAACGTCGGAGATATTCATTCTGTTGCGTACTGACTCCACGGAGCATGCAATTCCAATTTTGGTAAGTGAAACCATACACTCCACCCTTTGTTTTGCATATGTTGGATTGTGTGTTTCATTTTTATCTTCGTTTACAAGTATTGGGTCTACAATTTCTGTGATGGAGCCTGGCAAGGCCGCTTTAGCATAATTGTGAAGGTTTAGACCATTCACGAACATAATCTCAGTGGGTCTCTTCCCGGTCAGCATCTCTAACAAAAATATACCAAAACTGTAGACATCTCCTTCTGTGGACATCTCACTTCCAAGGCCATACTCTATGAGTCATGGGGACAAAACAAATATAGAAGATGTGATTTAGTCCAATATTCCAAGAACATTAGACTAGTTGTCAAAGACATTACATGAATGAAAATTTAGGTAGAGATAAATGGTTTACAAGTTAGTATGATAGCTGATACTCCCTCCATCCCGTATAGATAGTCCCTACATAACCTCGATTGAACTTTGACCATCAAGTTTATGTTCATTTATTTATCATAATGAAAATCTAAAAACAGTTATTGATAGCACTTTTATTGTTATATCCATAACAAATTTTAGAATTTTATTTTTATAAATGTACTCCCTCCGTCCCAAAATGATACCCATTTTTCCTTTTTGTTTGTCTTAGAAAGTTAGTCCCTTTCCAAAATTAAGGTTTCAAAATCACTTACTTTCCAAAAATTATAATTCAACCTTAAAATGTTTGTAAAGTCAAATGGGACAATAAACTTGGGACGGAGGGAGTATTAACATAAAATTATTGGACAAAGTTAAATAAAAATTATCTAAAAAAAGTGGGACTATCTTTATTGGACACAGGTAGTGTAATTTACATGCGAGTATAGTGGTTACCTGGAGGCGCATACCCAATAGTTCCCCTTAAGCCAATTGAACTGCTTTGGTTGATACTTGAAACTTTTGGAAGGAGAAATTTGGCAAGCCCGAAATCCCCAACATGAGCGACCATGTCCTTGTCGAGTAAAATGTTGTTGGGCTTCAGATCACAATGTGTGATAGGAACTTCACACCGGTTATGAAGGTAATCAATGGAATGAGCAACATCTATTGCAATGTTTATTCTTTGAAGAAGGCTTAGTCCGTGCACCTCATTTTCTCTGTTCTGCGTCCCTGTTGTTGGATGTAACCAACTTTCTAGACTCCCATTTGGCAGGAACTCGTAAACTAGAGCTTTAAAACTGTTACCTTGAAAGTCAATAGAGGAGCATGCAGTTATGATCTTTACAAGGTTGCGGTGCCGAATATTTTTCCATGCTTCACACTCTGCAATGAAACTCTTTAAAGCTCCTAGGAGGTCGAGGTTTAGTACCTTGACAGCAACTTCTGTTTCATCCTCTTCAAAGAATCCCTTTGAAGACACGGCTAAAACTTCCCACACCAATCAAATTTTCTGAAGAGAAGCCGTTTGTTGCCTTGAGGAGCATTTCATAAGAATACTTGTTGAATGGTTGTCTCAAAAGAAGGCCTGATGGTTGTGATTTGCTTCTCCTTTTGTGCCGGAATAATAACCAACATGACACTAAACCCAGACCAAAAAGCAAAGAGACTATTGGAATCACTATTATGAGTGCAAGTGACATCTTTTTACCATTCTTTCCCTCTTTTACTCGGCATTTAGGTAGCTGAAGTTCAAACAAGCCTCCACAGAGCCTATTGTTCCCAGCAACCGAGATGGCAGTAGCATTTGTGAAAACTCCATTAATCGGCAGTTCGCCCTCAAAGTTATTGAAGGACAAATTAAGATAATTCAAGGAGAGCTTCTCCAAGAATATTGGAATTTCTCCTGAAAAGTTGTTACGGGATAGATCAAGATACTGGATACCAGTTAAAGAACCAAATGATGGAGGCATCGAACCCTGAAAGAAGTTCCCCTCCAAGTGAAGATACTCGAGGCTATTGCAGCCACCTATGCTGCTAGGAACTTTACCGACCAACTCGTTCTCGGACAAATCCAACTCACTTAAACTAAAAAGCTTTCCGATTTCTACTGGGAGTGATCCAGACAAGTGGTTATAAGAAAGATTTAGTGAGATTGAGAGAGAAGAAAGTCCTAGAAGTTCTCCTGGTATGCTGCCAGTAAGGTTATTTCGTGAAATGTCCAGTTGATTCAAACTTCGACAATTCCCGAAAGTTTTAGGTAATGTACCCTCTAGTCTGTTGCTTTGAAAGTTGAGTGTGTTCAAGAGCGACAGGTTCCCCACAGATTGTGGAATATTACCTGTCAAACTGTTTCCGGTTAGGAACAATTCCTTTAGTTTTTGGAGATTGCCAAGGTTACTAGGAATTGCGCCTGTGAATTGATTATAATCCATAAATAACAACTCAAGACCGACAAGATTCATTATTGAAGGAGGGATGGATCCATATATGGAATTGGAATCTACTCGTAGATAAGAAAGTTGAGTTGAGAGATTGCCCACACAACTTGGTAGCTGCCCTCGTAATTGGTTAGCAGCAAAGCCAAGGTATACCAAATGACTACAGTTCACCAAGGAGGCAATAAACTTCATTTCATCAGGATCCCCACTTCCTAAAACGTTTCTGACTAGCGCTACTATTCTAAGGTCTGGCATCATTCCAAAATCAATTGCTATTTTCCCATGTAATCTGTTTCCTGTTACTCCAATTTCTACCAATTGTGAACAATTGGAAAATGAGATTGGAAGGAGTCCCGTAAACTTGTTGCGCCCAATTTGAAACAATTGAAGTTGAGGTAGCATCAAACCTATGTCTGTTGGAAGATTTCCAATGAATTGGTTGTCATATATAGATATGACAGAGAGCAAGGAGAGATTGTAAAAGGATGGAGGGATTTTACCATTGAGTTTATTATTGCCAAATCCAATTGCCCATAGCTTCTTTAACTGACCAATGGCATAAGGAATGCTTCCTCCAATCTGATTGTCTTGGGCAGAAATGAATTCGAGAGAAGTGAGATTCCCGATGGATGAAGGTATTTCTCCTTTGAAATTGTTGCGGTGAATAGAAAGTTCGACAAGGTTAAACAAAGAAGTAACTTCTTGTAGGATTGTCCCTTCAAGCATATTGTAACTTAGCCAAAGGCCTTTGAGATTGGTGCAGTTGGACAGAGTAGCTGGAACATTACCTTGGAAGGAATTATTGTTCAATCTTAGTTGCTCCAATCTGAATAAACGCCCTATTTGAAGAGGGATAAATCCTTCGAGTGTGTTATTCTGAAGCCTTATCACCCGGAGGAAGCTCAAATTTCCCACAAACGGAGACAAAGAACCAACTAAACTTCTGGAGGAAAGATCCAAAGAGGTGACTCTCCTATGCCGTCGACCGCATGTCACACCTTTCCATTGGCAGAAATGGAAAGATTCATTCCAAGAGCTGAGAGCACTTTCAGGGCCATCAACAATGTTTGACTTGATAGCCAGCAGTGCAAGGTGATCGGCCAAGTCACCAGTTGGGGTAAAAGCACAAAGGTTTTGAGTGTAGATTAACGTGATCATGAAAAAGAAAAAGGATAGCCTCTGAATCCTCAACATTTTTGAGTATCCAGTTTTTCACTTTCGTGAAATTCTTTCACTGAGGTAATCGCTTTAAATTTCTTACTGATCATAAAAGCTTGAAGTACTTGTTTTCTCAAATGTTGAACACTTAGTTGTAACAATAGTACACCTACTGACTGAGAACACTTAGTTTATTGCATTCGTCGGAATGGCCCGCCATAATATAGTGGATACATTTAATGTTAAGGACAAAAAATTCTTTCACTGAGGTAATCGCAGTATTTCTTTAGTTGACTGGAAAAGTAAGTTATTGACTAGAAAGGTATGGAACTGTTGAAGAAGTCAGACCCGCCCTGCTAAGATACAAAGTCAGTCATTGTTTGCACAGTACAAAAGGTTATTAAATATTTGCTCTGTCCAATTTTTTATTTTTTATTTTCGTGTGTTAATACGAATTAATTTTGAGCAATAATCTTTGAAGTTAATTTGATTATAATAATGGAATCTAAAACTTGTTATTGATAGTATTTATAATCAGGGGCGGACGCACGCTTAGGAGAGGGGGGTTAATTGACCCCCCTGACTTTCCCGTTTATCCTACTTTGGCTCCTTGAAAAAATTTCAGATTTTAAGTTTGACCCCCCTGAAAAAAATCACTTAACCCCCTTAAAAATTCAATTGACCCTTACTAAGGCCTGCATATATAAACTCAATTTACCCAAAAATACCTTCGTATGTCGTTTAGTACGCCGTTCGCTTGCCTTGCCTAGACTTCGCGATTTGTGAATTGAGCGAGCGACGGAGCGAGTGTCGGCGGTCTTCCTCCAGCGGCGCACCCACCCACCACCGTTACCGCTTTGAACAGGTAGTATTCTATCCTTTATCGGTTCTTCCCTAATCGGAAATACCTAAATTTCCCCCCAAAAAAATTAGGGTTTCCAAGTTCGTCATTATTCTCAATCTGCTTCAGTTCTATTTTTGTGCTACATAGTTCGGTTTTGATTTTTGTTTTTCCAATTGATAGTTCATTCTCATTCTCTTGAGTTCTTTTTATTTAACATACACACGAGGTAATTCCACTTCCGTCTGTTTATTCTCCACTCGATTTCCGGTTTTGTTTTATACTTTTGTTGTATATTTTGTGTTTCTTTTTTGCTTAATTGAAGTTTTTTCATTTTCATGTTGATATAGATTTCTGCTGGGAGAATCTCGATTGTACTAGTAATAGTACTGAGTTGTTTTTAGTCTTAGGCCTTGTTGTTTTCATTCTCATATACTACCTCCGTCCCAAAATGATTTTCACGTTTGACTTTTCAAACTTTTTAGGATATGAACACTTGCTCCATTAGCCATGTTATGTTTATCCACGTTTAAACCTAAATTGTAGAAATAAGAAAAACATTTCGGGACAATGAAAAATGACAAATGAAAAGATCGTTTTGGGACAGAGGGACAGAGGGTGTATATAGATTTCTGTTTTACTTAGTTCTTTTTTCTTTATAAAGTTCTTTATATTATGAAAGTATGAGTTAATTTGGTAAAAAATGACAGTTTTTCTAAATGAAAAATGACTAAGAAGATTATTTTTGCTCTTCGAATTGTGCCCTTTGTTTTTTAAGATTTGGGCAGTTTTGGCATAAACTCAACATTGGTACTACGATTGTTTACCTTTCGTTTGTTTACCTTTCGTTTGTAGCCCTTAGCCAAGCCTAATGTTACAAGCTAATAAAGTCCTAATTGATCTTTGGTTGATTTTAGTGGAGATAGTCATCAAAAGTAAGCATATTAGTTCTTGATCTTCACCTTTCAAGTTCCATTGATCTTCATACTTCAAATCAATGCTATTGTCTTCTTCTAGATTCATCATTCAAAACTCATTAAGACGCCGTTACGTAATAAAATGGGAGATGCTTGGTTGCATGATTGTTTGGTGATTTACGTACTGGATGAGATCTTTAAGAAAATTAAAAATGAAGACATTATGGAGTATTTTAAAAAGATGAAGAATAGGAAACCACTTGTCTATCACATTTTTTATTATATCATCAAAATTTGAATTCATGTGAAAAAAAGAGCTTTATATGCAGTGGCGGATTCAGAAATTTTGGTCAGTGTGGGCCAAAAATTTAACGTTAGAACTTAGAATCATGAAATTAAACATCAAAAAATAGGAAATTAAGTTTAACCGGAAAAATAAAAAAACCAACCCAAAAAAGACGCTAAAATTAATTGTAGTAATATAAAAACAATAAAAAATGTGTAAATATTTTGAGTGGGTTGAGGAAACAATTGTCCAAAACACCATTCACAATTCAAGTGGGTAAAAGTAGGTTAGTAAAGTAACCCCTCTAGTCCAAAATATCCGTTGTTTTTAAGCAATTTTTTTGGTCCAAAACAAGTGCATTTCTTTAAACTTGTGAAAAATATAAAAGCGAAAGATATTTTGGACCGAAAGAAGTAGTAATTTTTTGTAGTTATAAGACTCTATGAGACTTAGTAAAAAGGAAAGTAAGACTCTTATTCTGTAAATGAGGAGTAAATGTTTCTAAAACGAAAACTCTAATTTTGAGACAGAGGGTAATTATTCTCTAATTGAAATTCTTAAATGAAATTTGAACATTTTCATGGGGAGAGTTTAGTTTGTTTATCTTTGATTTGAAAAAAAAAAAAAAAAAAAAACTTTTTTTTTGTCAAATTTGAGTGTGGGCCACCGCCCACACTAGCCCTAAGGTGGAACCGCCCCTGTTTATATGTGTGTTTTTTATTTTTATTTTTAATAGCGTGATTTTTTATTTTTTATATTTATAATTTTTTTAACCCCCCTCACCGTAAATCCTGGATACGCCACTGTTTATAATGAAGTATCAATAACAAGTTTTAGATTTTTCATTACGATAATTACATTAATATAAAATATAACAGAAAAGTTCGGAATAGGAAAACAAAAAGTATTTTGTTGATTGAATCGTAATCTTCAGAACTTTCGTTTTCTTTCTATTTTTCCTCATCGTGTAATATGCAAGGTTTTTCAATAAGAACACATATATAACCCTGTAGCAGCAAATGCAGGTTCAAGGTGCACCAGGTTTGGGAACGACAGGGGTCGGACAGCCTAATCTTTACGTTGTGGGTTATCTCAAAAATTTGTATATAACTTGGACTTTGTATTTGAGGATAAAATTAGCCATTGGCAGGAGGTAAAATAGTCATTTAACTTGCATGAAATTGTCAAATAGAGAAAAGTGAGACAAACCCAACTCTGGGGACTGAGATATATTCAAAAGATGTGATTTTTAATTAAAAAAAAATAAAAGAACGTTTAATGCCAAACTAGTTTACATGAATACTTTATTTTTAATAATAACATTGTATATTCTTACAAGATACTATATAAACACATTTTTCCTAGCATATTTAGAAGCAGAATTTTCAATTAAAGTTGAATAATCAATAGATATGTAGAACTAAAATGAGACCTAAAATATCAAAGTTGAATTTAATTGAATTTGGGCTATTATTGGGTTTGAGTATTTAGGTTTGGATTGTGTGGGCCTAAAATATCTATGTATATAAAAATTAAAATGGGGCCTTTTCATACATATAAAAGATAAATTTTGTGGCCTTAAACTAGCCAATTTTTATTGTGGCCCTAGGCCCTTGCCTCACTTCTCTTGTGGCAGGGCCGGCCCTGCATTTACTTACCAGTTTTCCGTGTTTTACTTGAATGTATATTGCGTATAACACAATACAATAAAATTGCACTAAATTTGTTTCTTTATTTAGAAAGACGGTATTTATTTTGGGATGAAGTGACTTGTGAATATAAGCAAAACTGGTTTTTAATATACCTTAGTGTACAATTTTAAATACTAATAAAAACGAGCTTTAAATTTGCAGTATGATGATTGCTTTAAACTAAAATTATTGCTCAAAGTTCATTCGTGCTAATGTCAAAGAAAGTCGGAAAACAATATTTTGGGACAGAGGGACTATAATATGATGCAAAAGAATATAAATTTCACGCAACTGTTTGATTTGTTTCGATTTGATCTACTTTTTATTTGCATCCGTAGTCACTGTCACTAACTCAGTCAGTTTTTTTTTCTCTTTACGTTAAGTAGTCATGTCACACCTTCCCATTAGCAGAAAGGGAAAAGAGTCATTCCACGAGCTGAGAGCATCTTCAGGGTCACCGGCTTGGGTGACCGTAAAGATGTTTTCATTGGAGATTAAGATGATCATGAAAAGAAAAGATATTGTATCCTCAACATTTTCTTGGAATTAAATGTCTCTGATCTTATTGTGGTGTGAAATTGTTATGTACCCACATAAGACAGTTGACTGGAAAAGTTACTTACTTGACTAGAAATTGATGTTCTTATAAATATTTGTAACGAAGGGCACCAAAAGTCTTTTTTTGGATGATTACTAAGAAATGACAAGGTAGGTACTGATTTATTGCATCTGCTGTGTGTGAAACAGCTCGAGCACAAGGACCCGCCATGCTATTGCACATGCACTTATAAAATGCCTATAGTTACATACGAGAAAACATTCTTGTTTTTAAGGTAAACACATCTTGGACTAGAGGGGTTACGAGATCTATGACCTTTATATTGTTTATCTGAGCTTCTAAAAGTATGGGTTCCAGAATTGTCAAGGCCGCATGACAAACATGTGATTCTTAAAGGTAATAATATTCAAAAGGGTGATATGATAATTTTTATTATTTTTAAAAAATGTTAAGAGGGGTTCTCCAACCTTCTTATGCGTTATGCTTCTTCTTGGCTGATAGTGTAACCCCGGGAAATACTTGTAAAAGTGGAACCAATTTTATTCATTTGATTCTGTCCTAATCTTAAGCTTGATGTAAGTTTGATCAAATCTTAGTCTACATTTCTTGTTAATCCTTTGTGGGGCTAAATAGATTTTTTTTTTGGATTTTCACTGCAGTGATTCGGTATTGACAAGAGAGAAAAGTCTTGCTCTTTGCATTAAATGTCGGGAACTTGACCTTTAATATATTGTCCACTTCCAACTTGAGGGGGGTGATGTTAAGGTTGAAGCAGCTAACAAAATTTAAAGGGCGTGGTGTTAAACATTGTTAAAAAGGGCAGCCCGGTGCACGAAGCATCCCCGCGTAGCGAGGGTCCGGGGTAGGGTCCCACCACAAGGGTGTAATGTAGGCAAACCTTATGCAAGAGGCTGATTCCAGGACTTGAACCCGTGACCTCTAAGTCACACGGCAACACCTCAATCAGTGCGCCAAGGCTCTCCTTTAGTGTTCGAGGTTGTTAAGTGTATTTAAATTTTGTACAGAGGGAGGAGTTGATAAAGTCTGAGGTTCCATCCCAAAACCAATTGGCTATGGGAGGAGTGGCCCAGGATCTTTATATAGCCAATGCTTGGCTAGTTAATTCCCGATATGGGATAATGTCTCTAACACGCCCCCTCACGTGTAGCCGGGCTTTGCCAAAGGCTTACAACGTGGACTTAATCGGGTGACGCGGAGCAACATCGTGGGCCGTTGGGCCTGCACGTATAACGGGCCAACTCTGATACCATTATAAAGTCTGAGGTTCCATCCCAAAACCAATTGGCTATGGGAGGAGTGGCCCAGGATCTTTATATAGCCAATGCTTGGCTAGTAAATTCCCGATATGGGATAATGTCTCTAACAGGAGTATGTAAATATTTCAGTTTGTTTGTTAGCTAGCAGTTAGATAGTTAGTTATCATTAGCTTGTTTTTTTTTTCATCATTATGCTTTTTATAAATAGAAGTCCAGTGTATTTGTTGACAGAAGTTTATACAAACACATACAGTACATCAATGTCTTGACTCTCGAATCATTTTTGTTCATCTTTGTTTGAAAAACAGGGGGATAAACTATTGTCAGTTTGAGCAGGCATGGATTCTGACGAAGCAGATAACGCACATATACTCCAAAATATATCCTATCTATTCATGGTGTGAAATTATTCTGTACCCACTTAAGACAGTTGGCTGGAAAAGTGACTTACTTGACTAGAAATTGAGGTGTACTATGCTTGATCAGGAATTAATTACTAAGAAATGGCAAGGTAGCTAGGCACTGATTTTGACAACAGTAGTGACGGCAGCATTTGTTGCATCTAATTACAGGGGTTATGAGATCAAAGTCCTTTACTGTTTATCTGAGCTTCCAAATTATCGGTTCTATAATAGTCGTTGCCGCAAAAAAACATGAATATAGTTATTTCATGGTTTTATGTCAAGTTAGAACTTGTTTGTGCTTCGTTATATGAACTGACTCACTTTGTGGATCCCTCTTCTCAATCTGACCCTTTATATTTAGAGATTGATGCCCTACCCGTTATTTCACATCTTCATCTTGGCTGAAGTGGACATCATACTGGTGTTTGGCAAGTTGAACAATGGGAAATAGGATTTTACATACAAATATGTCTTACCCTATACTCTTGAATAAAGACTTCACATCATAAACATGAATCTCCGGGTGAATTCAGTTCATAACGCTTTGGGGCTTTGGATTTTGCAAATACTACAAACTGCGTTGCAAGCACTTCACAATACAAAATCCAACAAAATTAAACAAATAAAGCAGAGGCGAGTAACAAAAGTGCCCTTGGCCAGATGGCAATTGGAACTGCCAACATAAATGAGATAAGTATAACCTTTCAAATATGTCATTGAGTGAATTAACTCTAGAATACAAATTCCAGAAAAATTATTCTTTTATTATGAAGTACAAATGAAAGTTGAACAATAATAATGCAGGGCACGTAAAGCAATTGCCCAAAGCACAAATGATAATATTAAGGAGGTGTAGGAGAAACTGGTCAAACCAGAAGGTCAAGTCTTTATCCATGAACGATGGGATGAATCGTTATCACCTCAAACATTGCGCTTTCCTTGATATTCCTGCCACCTCCACCACTATGCTTTCCCCCTCCCCTGAAAATTTTAAACAAAAAGGGGGTCAAAACTATGACATGCTCAGTAGTTTAAATTCAAAATGAGATAAGCACAATTTATATGCAACATCTGTTTTTAAATGTAGTTTTTGTTCTTGTTAGTAATCAATCATCCATTTCTCCTTACCGTGCGCTACTTTGATTCAGTGATGCAGAATGATGTTCGTTACACGCTGGAGCTCATCAACAACATCAGAAATATTCATTCTGTCCCGGACTGACTCCATGGAGCACGCAATTCCAATTTTGGTAAGTGAAACCATGCACTCCACCTTTCGTTTTGCATATGTTGGATTGTGTGGTTCATTTTCATCTTCGTTTACAAGTATTGGGTCTACGATTTCTGTGATGCAGTCTGTCAAGGCCGCTCTAGCATAGTTGTGAAGGTTTAAGCCATTCACGAACATACTGTCAGTGGGTCTCTTTCCAGTCATCATCTCTAACACTAATATACCGTAGCTGTAAACATCTCCTTCTGTGGACATCTGACTTCCAAGACCATACTCTGCGAATCATGGGAACAAAACAAACATAGAAGATAGGATTTTAGCCAATATTCCAAGAACATTGGAGTAGTTGTTAAAGACCTTAAATTAATGTAAAATTAAGTAGAGATTAATGGCCTACAAGCTTGTATGATAGCTGATACTCCCTCCGTCCCATATAGGTAGTCCCTACGTAACTTCGATTGAACTTTGACCAATAATTTTATTTAAATTTATTTATCACAATGAAAATATAAAATATGTTATTGATAGCACGTTTAATGTTGTACCCATAATTTTTTTAGAGGTTTATTTGTGTAAATTTACTCCTTTCGTCCCAAAATAATAGTCTCATTTCCCCTTTTTGTTTATACAAGAAAGTTAGTCTCATTTCCATTACTAAGGCTTCAAAATTACTAAATTTCCGAAACATATAATTTAACATTAAAATATTTGAAAAGTCAAAATGGACTATCAATTTGGGATGGAGAGTATTGACATAAAATTATTGGACAAAGTTAAATCAAAATTATCTAAAAAAGGTGGGACTATCTTTGTGGGACGGAGGTAGTATAATTGACATGCGAGTATAGTGGTTACCTGGAGGTGCATACCCAATAGTTCCCCTTAAGCCAATTGAACTGCTTTGGTTGATCCTTGAAACTTCTGGAAGGAGAAACCTGGCAAGCCCAAAATCCCCAACATGAGCGACCATGTCCTTGTCGAGTAAAACGTTGCTCGGCTTTAGATCACAATGTATGATAGGAACTTCACACCGGTTATGAAGGTAATCAATTGCATGAGCAACATCTATTGCAATGTTTATTCTTTGAAAAAGGGTTAGTTCATGCAACTCATTTTCTCTGTTTTGCATCCCTGTTGGTGGATGTAACCAGCTTTCCAGACTCCCATTTGGCATGAACTCGTAAACTAGAGCTTTAAAATCGTTACCTTGAAAGTCAATAGAGGAGCATGCTGTTATGATCTTTACAAGGTTACGGTGTCGAATATTTCTCCATGCTTCACACTCTGCCATGAAACTCTTTAAAGCTCCTAGGAGGTCAAGGTTTAGTACCTTGACAGCAACCTCTGCTCCGTCCTCTTCTAGGACCCCTTTGAAGACACGGCTAAAACTTCCCACACCAATCAAATTTTCTGAAGAGAAGCCGTTTGTTGCCTTGAGGAGCATTTCATAAGAATACTTGGTGAATGGTTGTCTCAAAACCATGCCTGATGATTGTGTTTTTCTGCTTTGTTTGTGTCGGACTAGTAACAAATATGATACTAAAGCCAGACCAACATGAAAGCAAACTATTGGAATCGCTATTTTGAGTGCAAGTGACATCTTTTTACTTTTCTTTCCCTCTTTGACGCTGCATTTAGGTAGCTTAAGTTCAGGCAAGCCGCCACAAAGCCTCTTGTTCCCAACAACCGAGATGGCAATAGCATTTGTGAAAACTCCATTCATTGGTATCTCGCCCTCGAAGTCATTGAAGGACAAATGATGAGGGTACTGAACCCTGAAAGAAATTCTGCTCCAGGAATAGAAACTCTAGGCTATTGCAGCCACCTATGCTGCTAGGGACTTCACCGGTCAACTCGTTCTCGGACAAATCCAACTCACTTAAACTAAAAAGCTTTCCAATTTCTGGTGAGAGAGATCCAGACAAGTGGTTACGAGCAAGATTTAGTGAGATTGTAAGAGATGAAAGTCCGAGAAGCTGTCTTGGTATGCTGCCAGTAAGATTATTTGCCGAAATGCTTAATACATTCAAATTTCGACAATTCCCAAAAGTTGTTGGTAGTGTACCCTCTAATTTGTTGCTATCTAAATAGAGTTTATCTAAAAGTGACAGGTTCCCAACAGACTCTGGAATATTACCAGTCAACTTGTTTTCATGTAGGTACAATATATGTAGTTTTTGGAGATTGCCAAGATTACTAGGAATTGTTCCTGAGAACTGATTGTTCTCTAGATATAGTTGCTCAAGACCGACAAGACTCATCATTGAAGTAGGGATGGATCCATGTATTGAATTGTAATCAAATGATAAAAAAAAAGCTGAGTTGAGAGATTGCCCACATAACTTGGTAGCTGCCCTCGTACTTGGTTTCCACCAAAGAGGAATGCTTGCAAAGTACTACAGTTCACTAAGGAGGCAATAAAGTTCATTTCATCAGGCTCCCCGCTTCCAAAAACGTTGCTGTCTAGCGCTAAAGTCAAAAGGTTTGGCATCATTCCAAATCAATTGCTATTTTCCCATGTAATCTGTTTCCTGATACTTCAAATTTTTCCAATTGTGAACAATTGGAAAATGAGATTGGAAGGAGTCCCGTAAACCTGTTGTCCGAAATTAGAAACAATTGAAGTTGAGGTAGAATCAAACCTATGTCTGTTGGAAGACTTCCAACGAAATGGTTGTCATTTATAGACATGATAGAGAGCAATGAGAGATTGTAAAAGGATGGAGGGATTGTACCATTAAGTTTATTACTGCTAAATCCAATTGCCCCCAGCTTCTTTAACTGACCGATGGTGTATGGAATGCTTCCTCCAAACTGATTGTAGACAGCAGAAATGAATTCGAGAGAAGTGAGATTCCCGATGGAAGGAGGTATTTCTCCTGTGAAATTGTTTTTGTGAATAGCAAGTTTGACAAGCTTCAACAGAGAAGTAACTTCTTGTAGGATTGTCCCAACAAGGTTATTGGAAGCTAGCCAAAGGCTCTTAAGGTTGGTGCAGTTTGACAGAGCAGCTGGAACATTACCTTGGAAGGAATTATTGTGCAATGCTAGTTGCTCCAATCTGAATAAACGCCCTATTTCAGTAGGAATAACACCTTCAAGTGTGTTATTGTAAAGCAATAACTCCCTGAGGAAGCTCATATTTCCCACAAATGGAGACAAAGAACCGCCCAAACCTCTGGAGGAGAGATCCAAAGAGGTGACTCTCCTATGCCGACGACCACATGTCACACCTTCCCATTGGCAGAAATGGGAAGAAGCGTTCCAGTAGCTTAGAGCACCTTCAGGGCCATTGACAATCTTTGACTTGATAGCCAGCAAAGCAAGGTGATCGGATTCTTCCCTGTCCAAGTCACCAGCACGGGTAACAACACAGAGGTTTTGAGTGCAGATTAATGTCATCATGAAAATGAAGAAGGATGGCATATGAATCCTCAACATTTCTTGAGAATCCAGTTTTCCACTCTCAAGAAATTCTCTCACTTTAATTTGTTAGTTGGATATTTGAAATTATTCTCTCGGGCTGAGATACTAACCGTATAGATATACATGTGTTGGATATTCTAAATTTTATGTATGAGTCCAAAAACATATCCAACCTATGTGTGGTGTGTAATCATTCTGTAACCTCATTCTTAGTTGACTTGAAAAGTGAGTTATTGACTAAAAATTTAAGGTGTTAGAGGTAATAATTTTCAAAAGGGTTAATAAAACTGAATGCGCGAAAAACTATCAATACAAGTTTTAGATTTTCATTAGCATAATTATATTAACTTAAACATTTTTAGCTTAAAGTTCTTTCGTATTAACAACAACAAAAAATAATAATTTAGAACATCATTTTGGAACTAAAAAGAGTGTTAGAGGTAATAATTTTCAAAAGGGTGATAATATAACATATTTCAAGTGTGCATCTTTGTTTAAGTGTGACTTTGTTTTTTAAATTGTCCAAACTATATGGAACATCTTTTTTTTTTGTTTTGTTTTGTCATTGGTTCTTTACTAGTACTCTCTCCGTCCCATAAGGGTTAATAAAACTGAATGCGCGAAAAACTAAGAAAAATTAAATATAATATTGATGCTGGAGTGGGTGTTGTAAGTAAGAAAAGTAAAATATGAGAGAAAATGTGTGGAAGAGAATAATAAGTAGATTGTTGTTCTGAGTGGGCAAGTGGGTCCCATTTAATAAAGAAGTAATTTTTCAGTTTCCATTTTAAGATAGTAACATTTGTTATGGAACACCAAAATGGAAATAAGTAACCCTTATTATGGGACGAAACGGGAGTATTAAATTTGAACCATGTGCTTCAAGATATTGACTATATCATGCTCAAGATATAGAAGGTCATGCTCTGGCCCTTCAATTTTGTCCAACTACCCATGTCCACATCACACTGCAGATAAGAATGTATATTTTCCATATTCATACAGCAAAACTGACTGGGAGAACCGTGAAAATAGTTTAAACTTAGGTTTAGTTGCTGGAAGTGCTGATTCTGATGAAAATTTTGGGACTCTGGATTAAACCAATAGTAGCTGCAGTTTTTTTTTAATCATACTTAAATTATTTTCAATATGGTTACATGATGGTCGTGAATTTTGACTATAATTTATTTTGATCTTTCGGTTCTATATATAAGACCGGTCTTTTTTGTGATTATTTTTCTCTTTGCACTCGATTCATATTATGTTTCATTGATTGTTACACTCTTTTTGGCTGTTTTCATATTTAATTAATTAACTAATTCATATTCTTCTATATTACGATAGTGTGTGAATACCCGATCCGATGCACTGAACATTTTAAACCCCCAATGTGCCAACGCAGCATCGGGTCGAGATATTTATTTGTTTTGAGTCAATTTTTAATGCTCTTCCGATCATATCCATTTACATGTTAAACTTCCTATGCGTTCAGTGCATCAGATCGAAGTAATCACAGATGGTTGCAGCAACAAGTCTGAATAAATGACAGAGACTAATTTGTTCATCCCCTGTGCAATGCTTCTTTGGTTACTGTGGTTGTCTCCAACTTTTCTTCTTAGTTCAATAAAAACCTTATGTAATTTTGATGATAGTGTATTTTGAATACAAGTTATGTTAGCTTGTATATTAACAACGAATGTTATATATTTTATGTGATGATTTTTTTTTAATGGTTTATTGATAAATTTGCTTATTTATTAAAGTTACTGTTGAAGTTAAATTATCTTTACTATACTAATTTGTTGACCAAGCCAAAACCGTCACTAAATCGTTTAGTGGGTCAAATAATCCAGCTCCTGGTACTTGGTAGTACTGCCTCATTTTATATTTCAAAAACTTTACTGTCTCAATTTCTATTTTAAAACTCAAAAATAAAAAATTTATAATACTTTTTTAGTTTATAATTTTCTCTTGTCGCACAACTATTTAATAACTATTTCTTATTTCACTTTCCATAATTTATACTCCCTCCGTCCCAGAGTAAGAGTCTTACCCCTCATTTGCACGCTTATTAATAAATATTAGAAGTGATGTAAATGTTGTGAGTGTAAAAGTAAAGTATGAGAGAATGAGTGTGAGAGAATAGTGAATTGATTGGTGTTGTGAGTATAAAAGTAAAATAGGAGAGAGAATGAGTGAGGTGAATAGTAAAAATTATTTGCCATTTTAGGAATAGGACTCTTACTCTGGGACGTACTAAAATGGAAAGTAGGACTCTTACTCTGGGACGGAGAGAGTAATAAAAATATTCATTTGTACTTAAAAAGTTAAAAGTATGAAATGAAACGGAGGGAGGGAGTACCAAATTACTAGTACACAAAAAAGACAAAAGAACTACGCCCTCCGGGGTGATTGTCCATGTTCAAGATTTTTAATCCCAAGATATGTCCTTTTTGCAAAGAAACTTGTAGCTAAATGTCTCCCAAATTTTATAAAATGGATAATAAGAATATCATGCATTTTTTTATCATTTAATTGTCTAGAAAATAAACATTTTTACAATATACTTTAATTGAATTTTGGACAGTTATTTAGAAACGGAAGTAATAGTTTTCCATTCAATACTATTATACGAATATGTCTTCATCAATCAAGACTAATAAATTTCCACAAACTAAATCATGTCATGGTCAAGAAAGACTTGCAAATTTCCACAAAATCAAACTCACTAAGAAAATGAAAAACAAGTTGTGTCTCCATCAATAAGACTTGATAATTTTCCACACATAGTTTCAAGCTAGAAAAATTTAAACTCAAGATGATATCTTTTCTCTCATTAACTTTTAAAGCATTTCCATGAAAATTCCAAAAATCCATTTTCTCCCACAAGAAATGAAAATTATGACTCGAATAAAATAACATAAAAAAAAAAGTTTTACATAAAATCACATTAGGTAAATGTGTTCCACTCATCTCCACGTTTTTATTTCTTGAGTATTGCAGTTGAAGTTATGAATGTGCATGCTAAATCCTTCTCTTTAATACACAAGTCAATTACTCCATCTGTCTCAGAATAAATGTCACATGTGGTCAACTATGTTGAACTTTGACCAAAGAGTTATGAAATCTGAACATTTTCATACTATTTTGAAAATGTTATTGATACATCAATAAAAACACTATTCATAACTATTTTTGAATTTAAATGAAGATAAATAATTTTGCATTAAAAATTAGTCAAAGTTTAACTTAGTTGACCATATGTTGTTAGATCATTATGGCTTGCAACACAAGTTATTTAGCACCTTCCATAAATAAAATCATGTATATAATATTAATATAAAGTATAGTCAAACCTACTCAATGTGTAGAATCCCTGAAATGTGATTTACCTATTTATGATGGGCAAAATAGTAAATCAACATTGCTTAAGAAATGAATAGGTATGGTCCCTATTTGAAGTGTCACCATGTTTACTATTTAAAGGCCTCTCCATCAAGCCTAAAACATACTTGATTCTTACTTTCTCTCATCTAAATTATACTTCATATTGTTGGAAGAACTTTGAGAGATTAAGAGACACTTTCATTTAGAAGATCCATTCTCCTACATCTTCATCTTGTTCTTCAATTCTCCCTTCAACATCAACTATGGATTCAACCAGGTAGTTATCGCTTCCGCCTTCATCTCCTTCCTCAATCTCCTTTTGAATATGAGTATGGCGTTCAGGGTTAAATTGTTCCAACAATTGGTATCAGAGCCTGGTTATTATTTGGTTTGAGTTTGAGTTCTTTTAAGAAAGCTTTATGCTTCACTTTGATTCATTTTCCTTGTTGAATCATAAGGATTTGATGCTGATTAGGGACTCTAATTCATTCATAGAGTACTGATAATCTTCATCTAAATTAAAGAAATGGTTTGAAAGTTTTGTTCATTAAAAATAGTTCAAGTGTGACTAACCCTTCATAACATGGTTTATGTCTAGTGCATACCATGTGGATCTACTCACTTGATTCCATTAATTTTAAAGCAAGATTATCTCTAAATAACGTGGTTTTATGTTTTAAGGACATACCATGTGGATCTACTTGCCATTAATTATTTTTTGGGAAAGTTTAACAAAATTCAGAAAAGTGCAGAAAAATGATCTGCTCGGCCGAGTCTTATGATCTGCTCGGCCGAGCACATGAAACGGCGCCAAAATAATGACATCATCCGACCGGATCTTTGGTCGAGTCCGTTCGGATCTCTTGAATAACCCGGGCGGGTCTTTGGTTATGCCCGGTCGGACCAAGACTTGCACGGTCGTGCGTTTGTTTTTGCACGGTCGTGCATTGAATGTCGAAAAGGCAAAAGTTTCTGATTAATGGTGCTCGACCGTGTCCTTTCCTATGCTCGGCCGAGCAGCTCGGTCGTGCGTTTTGTTTAGCGCAGCCGTGCACTAAATGTCGAAAAACAAAGTTTCTGTGAACAGTGTTTGATCGGCCGTGCACTTCTCTATGCTCGGCCGAGCAGACACTATTTACAGGTTTTGGAAAATTTTTGATTCTGCATAAATTTTGTTTTTTCCCTTTGATCAAAACATTCATTTTTCAAACTTTAAAATCTTGATTAATTATATGCTTAAACAATTTTATTCATTGTTTAAATAATATTATCACCTAAGTGATTAACGTTAGTTAAACACAAAATTGTTAAAGTGTTGAATGCTTAAATTAATATGTGAATGACTTGAATTTTCCAAAGAAGATCTTGATATTTGACTAAACTTAAGCATTCATGTGATGACAAATAATATGAACATTAAGTTGTTTGTTAAATGCTTAAGACTACCCAAAGGAAGATTAAGCATTTAATCAAACATTGTTCAAATTACTTGTTATCTAAGGCAATTATTTATGAGTCAATTCG
Source organism: Campanula takesimana (assembly GCA_026119855.1). Lineage (NCBI taxonomy): Eukaryota > Viridiplantae > Streptophyta > Magnoliopsida > Asterales > Campanulaceae > Campanula > Campanula takesimana. The sequence goes on along the minus strand of JAOWBW010000658.1, from coordinate 628,202 downwards.
CAATCCAAAGATTAGTTTTGATGTCATGTTAATTGTCTTGTGATGGATTTCATTTGATATAATTAATCATTTATTCATAATGTAGTTACTTATTATTGTTTTGTATTCATTCTTGTTCTCAACTCTCAACAGATCTACTTAATGCTTCATCTATTTCTGCTGCGATGAGTACTATTCCAATGCTTAATGGGACAAACTTTAAAACTTGGAAAAACAAAATAACCATGGTCTTGGGCTGTATGGACATAGATCTCGCTTTTAGGGAACCATTTCCTGCTCCTCTTACTGATAAAAGCACCGATGAGGATTGCTTATATTCTGAGAAGTGGAAACGTTCTAACCGAGTAAGCCTAATGATTATGAAAAATGTCGTCCCGGAAACCTTTTGAACAGTGTTCCCGAGGACGTTAACGCTAAAACTTTTCTTGAAACCCTTGAAGAACGCTTTGAAAAAAACGAAAAGTCGGAAACAAGTTCTACCCTAAGGAAACTTGTTTCCATGAAGTACAAGGGTGCCGGAAATCTTAGGGAGTACATTCTAGAAATGCTTCACCTTCAGACAAAGCTAAAAGCACTTAAGTTAGAGATATCAGAAGATCTTCTCGTGCATTTAGTTTTAATCTCTCTTCCTCCTCAGTTTGGTCACTTTGAGGTGACCTATAATTGTCAAAAGGATAAATGGAATATTAATGAATTAATTTCCCATTTGATACAAGAGGAAGATAGGTTGAAGCAATCTAAGGTTGAAAGTACTCATTTAGCATCTACCTCTTCTCGTGGGACAAAGAGAAGAGGGAAAGAAATTGCAGAAACAAGCAATAAGAAGCCTAAGGGATCTAAAGATCAAAAAGAAAAGAAGTGCTTCTTTTGCAAGGACCCTACACACATGAAGTATGACTGACCTAAGTATCACGCTTGGCGTGCTAAGAAAGGTATGTCGTTTGGTCTTGTTTGTACTGAGGCTAATTTAGTTTCAATTTCTACATATACATGGTGGTTGGATTCTGGTGCAACAACTCACATAAGTATGTCTATGCAGGGTTGCCTGAATTACCGAATACCTAGCGAAGATGAAAGATTCATCTATATGGGAGCTGGGAACCAGGTTGATGTTAAAGGCATAGGGACCTTTAGGTTGTTATTGAGTACTGGTTATTATTTTGTACTAAATAATACATTCATTGTACCTTCATTTAGAAGGAATTTAATATCTATCACTGTTTTGGAAAAAGAGGGTTACTCTTGTTCATTTGGTAATAATAGATGTGATCTTTAGTTTAATTTCATGATTGTTGGTACTAGTACTTTATCGAGTAGTGATAACCTTTATTTGCTTGACACTACTCAAACCATAAATGAGTCCCATAATAATGAAACTAAAAGTAAGAAGCGAAAGTTTTCAAGTGAAAATTCTTATACCTTATAGCATAGGCGTTTGGGTCATATCTCCAAAAGGAGACTTGACAAGCTTGTGTCAGAGGGAATCATAAATAAACTTGATATTCCTGAAAATGACTTTTGCATTGAATGCCTAAAAGGAAAATTTACAAACACGAAAAGAAAGGTATCCTCGAGAGCATCAAGCGTCTTAGAACTAATACATACGGATATTTGTGGACCATTTCCTACTCCTTCTTGGAATGGTCAACAATACTTTATTACGTTCATAGACGACTACTCTCGATATGGGTACATTTATTTACTTCATGATAAATCTCAATCTTTGGACGTTTTCAAGTCTTTTAAGGCCGAAATTGAAAATCAACTAGGTAAGACTATTAAGAACGTTAGATCCGATCGTGGTGGGGAGTACTATGGTCGGAATGACGGTTCGGGGGAACAACGTCCGGGTCCTTTTGCTCGTTATCTAGAAGAGTGTGGGATTGTCCCTCACTACACTATGCCGGGTACGCCTAGCATGAATGGTGTAGCTGAGAGACGTAATCGAACCCTTAAGGATATGGTAAGAAGTATGGTTTCATGTACTTCTTTACCTCACTCATTATGGGGCGATGCTTTAAAAACCGCAACTTACCTTCTCAATAGGGCTCCCTCTAAGGCTACTAACAATAAAATCCCTTATGAATTATGGATGAATAAGAAACCGTCCTTAAATCATCTTCATGTATGGGGTTGTTCAGCAGAAGCTAGGCCTTATAGGCCTAACGAAGGAAAACTGGACGCTAAGACAGTTAGTAGTTATTTTGTGGGGTATGCCGAGAGATCTAGGGGCTATAAATTTTACAACCTGAAAACTAGAACCTTTTTTGAAACGGAAAATGCTAGGTTCTTTGAGGATGTTGAATTTGGAGGGGAAATTAGGAATGATTTTGAGTTTGAAGAAGAGGGATCCATTTCTATACCTCTTCCCATAGTTCCAAATGAAAATCAAGTACTTGTACCTGAAATTCAAGAGGAATATATAATTCAAAATAACTCCCCTATAAATATTGAACAACATGAAAATGTTGATCATAATGAGGAAATTCAACAACCTCAAAATGAAGATGAACCAGTGCCCTTAAGAAGATCCAATAGAGCAAGAAGAAGTGCAATTTCGGATGATTATGAGGTGTATCTTTCCGAGAATGAAGGACACTTAGGTTAAGTGGGAGATGAGCCTCTCACCTTCCATGAAGCCATTAATAGTCCTAATTCTCATACGTGGATCAATGCCATTAATGAAGAGTTAAAATCTATGAAAGACAACGACGTTTGAGATCTTGTCCCATTACCTAAGGATGTGAAACCTATTGGTTGTAAATGGATATTTAAAACCAAAAGGGATTCAAAAGGTAATGTGGAAAGACATAAGGCTCGTCTTGTTGCCAAAGGTTTTACTCAAAAAGAAGGCATTGATTACAAAGAAACATTCTCTCCGGTATCTTCTAAAAACTCCTTTAGGATCATTATGGCATTAGTGGCACATTATGATCTTGAGCTTCATCAAATGGATGTAAAGACTGCTTTTCTCAATGGAGACATTGAGGAAACCATCTATATGAAGAAACCAGAAATGGTGGATGATTTAGAACAAACTAGTCAATTAGTTTGTAAACTTAAGAAATCCATTTATGGGCTCAAGCAAGCTTTTCGTCAATGGTATTTAAAATTTAACCAAGTAATTCTTTCATTTGGCTTTGAAACGAATCTTGGTGAAGATTGTATATACCATAAGTTCAGTGGGAGTAAATTTATATTCTTAGTCTTATATGTGGATGATATTTTACTTGTTAGTAATGACATGAACCTTCTTAAAGAAACCAAGAAATTTCTTTCAAACAAATTTGAAATGAAAGATCTTGGTGAGGCATCTTTTGTATTAGGAATCCAAATACACTGTGATCGCTCACGAGGTACTTTAGGATTATCACAAAAGGCCTATATAGAAAGATGTTGGTCCCAGAAGGGCAACAAGGGTATGAAAAATGCTAGAGGGGGGGGGGTGAATAGCGTTTTAAAAATTCTTTTCAAACCCTTTTGCAAAACAATGGCTAATGCGCACAGGTCTTATTTTGGCTAAGTATAGCGCGCAACAAGAGTGTGAAATGCACAGCGGAAACTTAAAGCAATCACTTATTTTGTAAAGACTGCTTTTCTCAATGGAGACATTGAGGAAACCATCTATATGAAGAAACCAGAAATGGTGGATGATTTAGAACAAACTAGTCAATTAGTTTGTAAACTTAAGAAATCCATTTATGGGCTCAAGCAAGCTTTTCGTCAATGGTATTTAAAATTTAACCAAGTAATTCTTTCATTTGGCTTTGAAACGAATCTTGGTGAAGATTGTATATACCATAAGTTCAGTGGGAGTAAATTTATATTCTTAGTCTTATATGTGGATGATATTTTACTTGCTAGTAATGACATGAACCTTCTTAAAGAAACCAAGAAATTTCTTTCAAACAAATTTGAAATGAAAGATCTTGGTGAGGCATCTTTTGTATTAGGAATCCAAATACACTGTGATCGCTCACGAGGTACTTTAGGATTATCACAAAAGGCCTATATAGAAAGATTTTGGTCCCAGAAGGGCAACAAGGGTATGAAAAATGCTAGAGGGGGGGGGGGTGAATAGCGTTTTAAAAATTCTTTTCAAACCCTTTTGCAAAACAATGGCTAATGCGCACATGTCTTATTTTGGCTAAGTATAGCGCGCAACAAGAGTGTGAAATGCACAGCGGAAACTTAAAGCAATCACTTATGCGCAGGGAGAATGCGCAGAAATGTAAATACGCACGCACTAAGTATAGCTTAAAGATTGGCGCAAAATGGAACTAAGGCAATAAGCATACAAACACAATTCTATCGAAGCAAGACAATCTACAAAGATCAAATCAAAACAATATATAAGTAAATCTTAAATGTAGAATGAAAAGCACAACAGATAGACAAGCTATTTGGAGAGGTTCGATCGGGAAAAGATCTACGTCCTCTACCAAGATGGTTAGTCTTGGATTTCTAATGGAGATCTTATTATATGAGAGAGTTACAAGTTACAACGATTTAGAACAAACTATCTCAAAGATATATAATCTATGAAAGAACAAATCCTAAACAATAACCGGTGTATCTCTAGAAGTAAGATCGATGAGATCGAAACTTTAAGAGGTGTGTGTGTGACAGAATTCTGGGCTCTATGAATCGTATGATGGAGAGCACAAAGAATTCTGGGTGATACAAGGCTTATAGGATCTGGGCTTGCTTGAGTTTTTTTCTTCCAAAGAGAAACTTTGAAGATTTGAAGATTGCTTGCTCATTTCCAGAATTCTCAAGATCAACCTCATGAAAATGAGCAGATGTTCACTGCGCATGAAAATGAGCAGATGTTCACTGCGCATGAAAATGAGCAGATGATGCTCTGCGTATGAAATGTCCTGCTCATTATACTTGGTCTTCAGTAATTGAAACCTCAATTCTAAGCATAAGCCCTAACCACTAAGCATATTCTAAAAAGTTGACTTAACTAAAAATTGAAGTTATAAAACTTCTTACATAGGATCCTAAAGTCCATAAAATATACTTAGGTGATGGTATCAATCAATTCTAACATAAATTGGGAGGGTTAAGAAATAAATAACCAACAATCTCCCCCTAAATGATTGATGCCATTACCTACTATAACAAAGGCAATTCATTGTACTTGATAATAACATGTCCATAAGAATGTAAATGGTAAATCATGCCTCAAGTCAATGCACACACTAGCCAGTGTTATAGATTTCTAATCTATCCAAAAGAAATGAAATTACAATATGGGAAAGACAGAAATATCATTCAGCGCATATAAATAATATGAGTTTAAGTATAAGTATGCGTTTAAACTGAATGTTTAAACATCATGCATTAAAAATATGAGCAGCCCCCCCCCCCCCCTCTAGCATTTTTCATACCCTTGTTGCCCTTCTGGGACCAACAAGTGGTATCAGAGCAAACACTTTCATAAAACTTGTTTTGTTTTTCAAGCTTAACAGCTTGGGTGCCGATTCAAGATGGCTTCAAAATCTTTGGCAATGGCTAACTATTCACATGTTCCTGTGCTCAACGAAGATCACTTCGACATCTGAAGCACTGCATGCTCACTCATTTTTCTTCTATCGACGAGATCCTCCACGACATTGTTCTTGAAGGACCTTACATCCCTATGAAGGCTAATCCTGATGCTGCTACCAACAAGGACAATCCTACCATCAAGAAGCCCAAGGAGGAATGGACTGATGAAGAAAAGAAATGGGTTGGTTATGATGGAAGAGCAAGGAACATCATCCTAAGCACCATGGACCTCTCTACGCACAATCAGATTGTGAGGTGCGCAACTGCAAAAGAGCTATGGGATGCTATTGAAGGCTATGTGAATGGTGACAAAGTTAGCAAGGAAAATAAAAGATTTTTTGTGCAAATAAAATTCAACTGCTTCATGAAGATAGATGGTGAAACCCTTAGACAAACTTATGATCGCTATTGTGCCATTGTAAACTCTTGTATATCTCTGGGAAAGACTTTCACCAATAAAGAAATTAATGCTTAATTCTTAGATGCGCTTGGTTCTAGATATGTGCACAAGGCAAGTCATCTGGAAGATTCTGGATTTCTGGATACTTGGCCTCTGCGCAGTTTATATGCTAATTTGAAAGTGTTCGAGTTAAAACTTGATCGAATTGATGAAACAGAAGGAAAAGTAAAAGCAATCTCAATGATTGCTAAAAAAGAACCTGCGCATGCTCAAACCTCAGACAAAGTCTCTACTTCATCCTTACTTGAAATGGATGACGATGACCTCTCTATGTTTGTAAAGCGATTTCAAAAATTCAGGAAATCTCAAAACCTGGATCCTCAAGTAAAGCTCCAGCAAAGTTCTCTCGTGGAAGAGACTCAAATAAAGATGATGACTTGGTTTGCTACAACTGTAGAAAGCCTGGTCATTTTGCATCAAAATGCCCTACTCCAAAATTTGAGTACATGAAGAGGAACGGTGCGCAGAGATCCTCTAAGCAGCGAGGAATGGTTGCTGAAGAAGACTGCGCAGACAAGAAGCTCAAGACCTGGAGAGAGACAGACACTGAAGACAGTGATGATGATTCCTCTGAGGATGGACTGCTCTGCTTGATGGAAAATGCTGATGATGATAGCGACTCAGAAAACGATGTTCCTGATATGAACGCACCGAATGAGCCAAGGAAAATTGCAAAGAAGAAAGGTCCCACTATCACTGAACTAGTAGAAATGGGACATCTAACTCCAAGCAGACAGAATGGCAAGTACTTATTTGCCAGAGCAGACCTATCAAAGAAATTTGTAGCAGCGCCTCCGCGCAAAGAATCTCTTGAAATTCCTGCTGAAATTGTAAAAGTGAATGACTCTGCTGCTGAACGCGAGTCTGTATTTCAACAAGCTGAAAAGGTAATCAAAAGATTTAATTCTATGAAAGAAGCAGTGGACTTATCAATTGGAGAAATTTCACAGCTTAAGACGGAGAAACTCTTTTAAAATCAGAAAACACCCTCCTTAAGGAGCAGATTAAGAGCATGACTCCTCTTACTGAAAAGAACCGTTTCTTGACAGATCAAAATGCTTTATTTAAAGTAAGAAACGAAGATTTGGCTGCTCAAGTAGCTGATCTCACAAAGATCACTGATGAGTGGACCAAATCTCCTGTCACTATAGATCAAATTCTAGAATCCCAAAAAGCCAGTGGAGATAAGGAAGGCTTGGGGTTCTCAACTAGTGACAACTTTAAATGAGCCGTTTGCTCTGAAAGAGAAAAGGATTTTACACCCCAACAAACTGTTGAAATTCCTAAAGCAAAGCATTCTGCTTCAATGGGTAAAGGACATGAGAAAGTCTAGAGACAAAATTTCCATTATGTCTACCCAAAGAAGCAAACTGTGAAAGCCAAGGGTAAGGCTAAAGTTGAACCTGCGCATGATTTCTCATATTCTGACTATGGCTGCGCTTCAACTTCGAATGTCAAATCTGCGCAAAAGGGTCATGCGCATGAAAGCCATGCGCCCCAACACCAGATGCGCATTCTTAAGAAAAGCGCACCCAAACCTCAGAAAATGATATTTGTCAAAGCTAGTTCAACTGCTCCAGTTCAGAATGCTAAGCCAAAGAAAAGTAAAGAGTTTGTAAAAACCCAATATATAAGTGGCTTACATCATTGTGTTGTGTGTGATGGTTTAGGTCACAAGGCTGCAGAATGCCTTTTGCGATTTGCTCCTAATGCCAAGGGACATAAAAATCCAAAGGTTAGACAGGAGTGGGTTGTCAAAAATTGCTAACTTTAGGACCCAAGGATAAAGGGGACCTAAGTTTTTAATGTCTATCTTTCAGGTCTCCTGCTTCACTGCGCACTCTTCACAAGCTAAACCGCATATATGGTATCTCGACAGTGGATGTTCTAAACACATGACTGGAGATGTCACCGCTCTTGAAGATGTGCATGAAGGAAGAGGTCCCTCAGTAACTTTTGGAGATAACAACAAAGGGCACATAGTTGGATATGGAAGAATCAGAAAAGATAAAGTGTGCATTGAGAAAGTTGCGCTCGTAGAAGGACTCAAGCACAACCTGCTCTCCATATCACAATTCTGCGATAAAGGTTTGGAATGTCACTTCACTGCAACGAACTGCTATATCAAAGATGGCAAATCCGGACTCACTTTGCTCACAGGGACTCGTAAGGCAAATGTTTATATCATTGATCTTACTGCTATAAATTATATCACTAATCTCTGTTTTGTAGCAAAGAACGTAAATGAAAGCAGCTGGCTATGGCACAAGCGCTTAAGTCATTTGAACTTCAAGTATTTGGCTAAGCTAGGACGGGAAAATCTTGTTAAAGGACTTCCCAAAGTAGCTGACCATCATGACAGAAAATACGCAGCATGCCAGCTTGGTAAACAACCTAAGCAATCTTTCTCCAGCAAGATTGCTTCCTCAACTTCCAAATGTTTACAACTGCTTCACATGGATTTGTTTGGACCTGTCACCACCGCGAGCATAGGAGGAAACAAGTATACCTTAGTTGTGGTGGATGACTACTCAAGATACACATGGGTTGAAATGATGATATCCAAAGATGACTGCTATGATATCTTGACTGCTCTCTGTCGAAGGCTCCAAACTCAAAAGGAAGACGACATCGTGAGCGTTAGATCAGACAATGGAACTGAATTCAAGAATAACGGTGTCGCGCAATATTGTGATGACCATGGAATTGATCACAATTTCTCTGCTGCTGGAGTTCCTCAACAAAATGGCGTTGTGGAAAGAAAGAATCGCACATTGATTGAGGCTAGAAAAACAATGATAGTAGAAGCAAAGCTGCCAAAGTATTTCTGGGGAGAAGCTGTTAACACTGCTTGCTTTACTCATAATAGATCCCTCATCAACAAAGCCTACAACAAAACTCCATATGAGATATGGAAAGGAAGAGCGCCCAACATTGCTTTCTTCAAGATTTTTGGCTGCAAATGCTATATCCTCTACAACGGAAAATACCATAGAGGTAAATTCGACGCCAAAGCAGATGAAGGTATTTTCGTTGGGTATGCCAAACATTATAAAGCTTTTCGTGTTTTTAATAGAACTACTCTAGTAATTGTAGAATCTGTACATGTTACTTTTGATGAGCATTCTCTCCTTGAGCCACATTTGGCTTCAAATGATTCTGCTGAGAATGTTGAGACAGGTACGCAGCCACAAACTACACCTGCGCAAAATGATAATCAAGCTGATCACAATCAGAATCAAGCAAGTCCATCCCATGCGCCAACTTCGGATGTTGCGCCAGAAGTGACGACTCCTGATGCGCAGACACCCCCTCATGCGCATGATGTTTCTCCGCTTCAGCAAATCACTTTTGATGATCTTGATGCTGAAGCAAAAGAAGTTCCTATTGAAGATCTTCGTATTCCTACTACTCAACCAAACTTACCTCCCGAGGTTCGTGAAGTAAGAGATCATCCAACAACAAACATCGTTGGTGATCTCAATGTAGGGGTTCGTACAAGGAGAGCATCCAACTTTGATGCATATAATTCCTTTATTTCTCAAATCGAACCAAAGAAGATTGATGAAGCGCTCCAAGATTCAAGCTGGGTTATTGCTATGTAAGAAGAGCTTAACCAATTTGAGCGCTGCAAAGTTTGGACTTTAGTACCCATACCTCATGACCAAGGAGTTATTGGTACAAGATGGGTATTCAGAAACAAGATGGATGAGAATGGAAGCATCACAAGAAACAAAGCAAGGTTGGTTGCGCAAGGCTATAGGCAAGAGGAAGGAATCGACTATGATGAAACTTTCCCACCCGTTGCAAGACTTGAAGCTATAAGAATTTTCTTAGCTTATGCCTCTCACAAGAAATTCAAGCTTTATCAAATGGATGTGAAGAGCGCATTTCTCAACGGTGAACTCCAAGAGACGGTCTACGTAGCTCAACCACCTGGATTTGAAGATAGCAGATTTCCAAATCACGTCTTCAAACTTCAGAAAGCTTTGTATGGACTTAAGCAAGCTCCAAGAGCATGGTACGATACTCTATCAAAATTCCTACTAGAGAAAGGCTTCAAGCGCGGTAAAATCGATACAACTCTTTTTATTGCTAAGTATAATGATCATTCTTTACTTGTTCAAATTTATGTCGATGATATTATATTTGGTTCTACTAATGAGTTACTTTGTAAGCGCTTTGAAAAGCTCATGAAAAGCAAGTTTGAGATGAGCATGATGGGAGAACTCACATTTTTCCTCGGACTTCAAATCAAGCAATTGAATGATGGAATCTTCATAAATCAAGCCAAGTACACAAGAGACCTAATCAAAAATTTGGACTTGAAAATGCTAAAGCATACGACACTCCAATGGCCACCGGCAATAAACTTGACAAGGACTTAAAAGGTAAAAAAGTTGATCAAACTTTATATCGAGGTATGATTGGCTCTCTCCTCTATCTTACTGCAAGTAGGCCAGATATTATGTTTAGTGTTTGTGTCTATGCGCGCTATCAAACGGACCCTAGAGAAGCGCACTTAACTACTGTTAAACGCATTATTCGTTATCTTTCTGGAACTGTTGACCTTAGACTTTGGTACACCAAAGATTCGAATTTCGATTTGCTAGGTTATTCAGATGCAGATTACGTAGCATGCACAATTGATAGGAAGAGCACAAGTGGCACTTGTCATTTCCTTGGAAATAGACTTGTTGCGTGGGCAAGCAAGAAGCAAGCTGCTGTGTCCATCTCCACTACAGAAGCTGAATACATTGCTGCTGGAAGCTGTTGCTGCCAAATCCTTTGGATGAAGCAACAATTAGTGGACTATGGAATTCATGAACCAAACTGCCCAATCTTCTGCGATAACATGTCTACCATCGCAGTCTCAAACAATCCTGTCATGCACTCAAAGACAAAGCACATCGACATCAAATATCACTTTCTCAAGGACCACGTGGAAAAAGAAAATATTCATTTAGAGCACGTGGGCACATACAATTAAATTGTTGATATCCTCACAAAGGCTCTTGACGCAAAGAGATTTGCTTTCTTGAGTGGAGAAATGGGTATGCTTGAACTTAGCTAAATCTTGTCCATATGATTTGTCAATACTAATGATCTTGTGTTTACTTGATAATATTCTAAGTTAGGAAATGCCTCATGTGCCTGCGCATATGAAGCGCACAAGATGTTGCGCATAAGGCAAAATATTTCTGAGTTTTTCCAAGAAACTCTGCGCATTCTATTACTGCGCATAAGTCTCATGCGCATGCCATGTGGGCCTCAGCATTGACTGACATGCTCCAGATCATGGCCACGCTCCAAACTATCCAAGACAATCAATTTGCTGCGCAAACTCAACACTCTCAGGTGGTCACTGCGCAGGCAAAGATTCAAAAGCAACTGGATGCGCAGGCTGCTAGGCTCGATGTGCAGGCCAGTATACTATAGGCCATTGATTGTGCCATTAAGGGGGAGAGTAGTCTAACAAAGGCAAAACGTTCCTATTTGACGCTCACGCTTCTGATATTGAAGCTCTGCGCAAAGTAACTTAGGAAGCTACAAGATGAAGTGCGCAGAGCTCTCTCAAAGGTGAACACTAATCTTATAATGCATCATTGCTTTTCCTAAAACCTTGTTCAATTAAAATTTCATTTGTGGAACAATGAATACATTATTTCAAACTTCATGCGCATATACTTGACTGCTCATATTTTTAACGCATGATGTTTAAACATTCAGTTTAAACGCATACTTATACTTAAACTCATATTATTTGTATGCGCTGAATGATATTTCTGTCTTTCCCATATTGTAATTTCATTTCTTTTGGATAGATTAGAAATCTATAACACTGGCTAGTGTGTGCATTGACTTGAGGCATGATTTACCATTTACATTCTTATGGACATGTTATTATCAAGTACAATGAATTGCCTTTGTTATAGTAAGGTAATGGCATCAATCATTAGGGGAGATTGTTGGGTATGCTTATTTCTTAACCCTCCCAATTTATGTTAGAATTGATTGATACCATCACCTAAGTATATTTTATGGACTTTAGGATCCTATATATGTAAGAAGTTTTATAACTTCAATTTTTAGTTAAGTCAACTTTTTAGAATATGCTTAGTGGTTAGGGCTTATGTTTAGAATTGAGGTTTCAATTACTGAAGACCAAGTATAATGCGCAGGACATTTCATACGCAGAGCATCATCTGCTCATTTTCATGCGCAGTGAACATCTTCTCATTTTCATGCGCAGTGAACACCTGCTCATTTTCATGCGCAATGAACACCTGCTCATTCTTCATGCGCAGAGCCCACCTGCTTATTTTCCATTCGCAGAGCAACACCTGCTCATTCTCTGCGCGCATAGCATCACCTGCTCATTTCTATGCGCAGAACATTATCTGCTCCCTTCCATGTGGAAAACAACACTTGCTTAGTTTTCATGAGCAGAACATCTGCACATTCTCTATACGCATGACTTCTATGAGCAGAGCAGATTAACTTGGTCATTATGCTTATCTTTCAACAAACCTCATATTCTTGAAGCTTGGAAAGCGCTTATACTTATTTTCAAGATTTGAAGAAGACCAAGGAGCAAGAATGAAGACCATGTGCAGATCATCATCTGCGCATCCATCACTTGAGCATGACTCCCATGCGCAGGTCCTTCAAACCTGATCCTTAACACTTCACTTTGATTTTGAGGTCTCATGTGCAAATGTCTAAGTGTGATGCGCATGACTCCCATGCGCAGCACCCATCTGCGTAACTCAATGCGCATGGCTTCCATGCGCGCGCAGATTTGCCTTAGTCAATTCTCTCATTTCCTGACCTCATTCTAGAAGCTTGGAAAGCGTCAAGTCAAGCTACGCTTTTTGGAATGAGCCAAAGTGATGATGTGTACATACGACAAAAAGTGCACACTCAGCATACACGTAGATGGAAACGCGCCTCATATTTGAAATTCAAATTGAAGACAGATGTCATCCTTCTAGAAGAAATTTGAAGTCTGTCAACTTGCTCTATCTCCAACGGCTATAAAGGACAGCCAGCGCACCAATCACGTTGCGACAGCTCATTGTCCTTGCTCTGCTCCCCAACGGCTAGTTCTTGGAGCTCAGCTATAAATAGCATGCTCATCCTCATTTTCCAAGCTGCTTGAGTTTTTTGCTTCCAAAGAGAAACTTTGAAGATTTGGAGATTGCTTGCTCATTTCCAGAATTCTCAAGATCAACCTTCATACCTTCATACTCAACCAAGCCTAGATCCTATAAGCCTTGTATCACCCAGAATTCTTTGTGCTCTCCATCATACGATTCATAGAGCCCAGAATTCTGTCACACACACACCTCTTGAAGTTTCGATCTCATCGATCTTACTTCTAGAGATACACCGGTTATTGTCTAGGATTTGTTCTTTCATATATTATAGATCTTTGAGATAGTTTGTTCTAAATCATTGTAACTTGTAACTCTCTCATATAATAAGATCTCCATTAGAAATCCAAGACTAACCATCTTGGTAGAGGACGTAGATCTTTTCCCGATCGAACCTCTCCAAATAGCTTGTCTATCTATTGTGCTTTTCATTCTACATTTAAGCTTTACTTATATACTCCCTCCGTCCCATTTCAAATTGCAAATACTAGGTTGGCACGGGGATTAAGGGAAAAAGTGAAAAAGGTGATGTGTGTGAGTCTTGATAGTGAGTGGGAGAGAGAATGTGGGGTAGAAAATAGTTAGTAGGTTAATGGATGTGAGTGTGCAAGTGAGTTAAAACTTGTCATTTTTGGATTTTGTAATTTTAGTTGGGACACCCTTTTTGGCAAGTTTTGCAATTTGAAATGGGACGGAGGGAGTATTGTTTTGATTTGATCTTTGTAGATTGTCTTGCTTCGATAGAATTGTGTTTGTATGCTTATTGCCTTAGTTCCATTTTGCGCCAATCTTTAAGCTAAACTTAGTGCGTGCGTATTTACACTTCTGCGCATTCTCCCTGCGCATAAGTGATTGCTTTAAAGTTTCCGCTGTGCATTTCACACTCTTGTGCGCGCTATACTTAGCCAAAATAAGACCTGTGCACATTAGCCATTGTTTTGCAAAAGGTTTGAAAAGAATTTTTAAAACGCTATTCAGCCCCCCCCCCTCTAGCATTTTTCATACCTTTGTTGCCCTTCTGGGGACCAACAAAATGTATTACAAAGTTTAGCATGCAAACTGTAAACACATGACACCCCTGTTTCTAAAGGAGATAAATTCAGTCTTAATCAATGTCCCAAAAACAATTTTGAAACCAAGTATATGGAAAATATCCCTTACGCATCAGCAGTATGAAGCTTAATGTATGCGCAAGTCTGTACTCGTCCAGACCTTGCCTTTATTGGTGGGATGCTTGGTAGATACCAAAGCAATCCGGTGAGAGAACATTGGATCGCAGCCAAAAGAGTGATGCGGTATTTACAAAACACAAAGGACTACATGCTTACATATTCAAAGTCGGATCATCTTGAGATCATTGGGTATTCCGATTCCGACTTTGCTGGAGGCCAAGACAGCCGTAAATCAACGTCTGGTTATGTCTTCACATTAACCGGTGGAGCAGTTTCTTGGAGAAGTACCAAGCAGACACTCGTTACTTCCTCTACCATGGAAGCCGAGTTTGTTGCTTGTTTCGAGGCATCCAATCAAGCTTTTATGAGAGTTATAACATTTTGGGTAACACATATTCATCGAGAGGGTAACAAGATTGCTCGGATAATGTCGCGGCTACTTCCAAGAATTCTTCAAGGTATTACATGGTCCAAGAGCTGCCCCGGGATTGTATGGGAGCATTTCATCTAGATAAGCTTCATATCCATATACTCCCTCCGTCCCAAAATGATCTTCGCGTTTGACTATTCAAACTTTTTAAGGATATGCACACTTGCTTCACTAGTCCTGTTTTGTTTATGCAAATTTATGCCTAAATTGTAGAAATGTGAAGAACTTTTTGAGACAATGAGAAATGGAAAATGAGAAGATCATTTTGGGATGGAGGGAGTATCAGATTTGGTTAATTATCTTTTGGCTTTTATTAGGCTTATGGCTAGATTCTTGTATAGGTTGTTCTCTTTATTATGTAACTATCCCTCCCTCTATTGTAGAGGCCCTTATAACATGTGTAAGGCCTTCCCACTAGTCTTTCTGTTCTTGGTGGTTGAGGTTGTCATGTCCCCCACCACGTTTGTAAAGTTTACTTTATTTAATAAATCTAGGGAGGTACTTCCTCCTTTCGCAAAAAAATAAAATATATATACTCCCTCTGTCCCACCCGAATTAAGAATTTCTCCTCCGACACGGGGATTAAGGAATAATATTATTCAATTGCAAAAAGTGAAAATGAATTTGAATTAAGATATTTAACAGTTTTGATTAATCATTAATCATTTCTTAAACAAACAACCATAACAAAAATTTAACTACAACTCAAATTGTTACAATGAACCTAAAAAAGCATTTCAACCAAATTCATATATGTTCTCTTCCCAACCACCATCAGCCCCACCCCCACACACAACCACCGCCCACCGCCGGACCATCCCCACTGGAAAAGAGACCACAATTGCCTCCATCATCAACACCACCGTCGGCCCACAACCACGCCGAACGTCGTCACTCCACTATCATCCCTGCCACCACCACCAAACAACAATTCAAAAATCAAAAGAAATTAAAGTACACAAAATCAAACAACAATCATTTAGAATAACACACAGAGCACAAAAAGATTCATAAACACATCACAAACAAATTACACAAAAACACACATTCAAAAACACAAGGATCTGGGTTGATCTACATCCGCAAAAAACACCAGATCTGTAAAGATCTGGTCAATCTACAACCGCACAAAACACACACACATTCAAAAACACCAGATCTATAAAGATCTGGTGGATCTACAACCATACAAACACACACCTATGAACAACACAGTAGATCAAAAATTCCGAGAATGAGAAAGAGAGGAAAGCGAGAGCGATAGATAGATAGATAGATAGATAGAGAGAGAGAGAGAGAGAGAGAGAGAGAGAGAGAGAGAGAGAGAGAGAAGAACGATACTTACCTGAAGTTGAGGCCGCGACGACGACAGCGGCGATAATGGTGACTTTGTATGGGGGCAGCGACGATGGTGATGGGAAAGAGGAAAGGGAAGTTGCGAAGAGAAAGGAGGTTCTGGTAGACGGTGGGAGGGTGGCGGAGTGACGGTGGAAGGGGTGGCGACGGGAGGGGTGGGAGATGAGAGAGAGTGCTAGATTTAGGGTTTGATAAGAAATGAGGGGAGGGGGGATTTTTAGGTTTACTTACTGGTAATGGGTTTGGGTTAGGGGGTGGCCAGCCCATTATGGGTGGTTAATTATGTATGTATGTTAATTGGGTTAAATTAATTATAGATGATAGAGTAAATAAGATGGGTATCCCAAATATAAAAGTAATATAAACTTTCCATTTTGGGCTGTCCTAATTCGGATGGGACGCCCAAAAAGGAAATTCGTCCTAATTCGGACGGGACGGAGGGAGTATATATTTTTTGGAGGTTTCTATCATAAGTATATTTTTATGCAATTATTTCAACTTATTTTTTTCTTTCAGGAAACCTAGTAGTCACTGCAAAAGGCCGACGGATGCTTAAGTACATTCAGATTGACAATTTCAGTCTTCTCTCTCTCTCTGGCAACTCTTGATCCCGCCGTCACCTCCCTCACTATGTATCCTTGTCGGCATCTGTCTCCGATTTTGCTTTTTCACCCGACATCTTCTCTAGTTGTATGTGTTCCTCTCATCTCCCTTTATTAGTTTTGTAATTTTTTATTGCGTACACAGGTGTCTTGTATTACTCCTTCCGTCCCAAAATGTTTATCCATCTTTTCTTGAGGGCAAATTGCATATTGGTGACCTGAGTTTGTGTCACGTTTGCAATCCCCAACCTGAGAGTTAAATTGTGCCAATCATGCACCTAAGTTTGTCAATTTTTTGCAATGTGGTGAATAAATTAACTTTTCGTTATTTTTTTAACAGACCTAAACACATGTGCCTCGCACATGATCTTTTGGAAGGGCAATCTTGTTAATTTCTAGAGGCTATGTAAGACATGTGTTTAGATGAGTGGGTCAATTGCAAGTTCTTAAAAATAAATGAAAGAATTAATAAAATTATTTATATCATCTTCATCTTCTTCCTCCATCTTCTCTCTCAAGCCTCAGTCTCTCTCTGCCTCTCTCTTTCCACCATACACTAATCTCTCTCCGGAAACTTACAATTTCTCTCTCAAATCTGATCATCCACGTATTCAACTGAAATTCAGACTGTGAACTTATAATTTCTAAATCGACGGATTAAGGGGGGCGACTGTTCTTAGTCGGTTTGGAGAATTAAGTTGGCGGAGATGGGTGGGGTTAGTGGGGATGGTGACTGTAGTATTGGAGATGGCGGCTTCGAGTGGAGTGTTGGTCGCCGTAGTGAGGATGAGCGGGAGGGGCCGACGGTTTGAGAATGAGAAAGAGGGGCGGACCGTGAGGTATAAAGAGGAGGGGGAGAATTGGGGGGGGTGTGGGGGGGTGGGGGGGGGGTGAGGGGAAGGCGGAGGAGTGGTGGTGGACGGAGAAAAGGAATATGGGATGGGAGGGTGAAAGGTGCTCCCGGAGAAGATGGTGTGGCCGATGGAAGAAGGGAGGGTTTCTGTTTTTTTTTTTTTCAAGGGTTTGAAGTCTGTAGGGTATATTGGTCATTTCATTTCTCAGAGTCGTGTGCATCGCACATATGCTTTAGTCCGTCAAAAAAATTAACGAAAATTTAGTTTATTCACCACATTGCAAAGAATTGACAAACTTAGGTGCCTGATTGGCACAATTCAACTTTCAGGTTGGGGATTGCAAACGTGACACAAACTCAGGTCACCAAATATTATTATTATTATTATTATTATTATTATTATTATTATTTTTACGTTAATTATATGTCAGTTATAAGAGTTTGACTGTTGTTGTGACGAGTTTGACCATATTTGACCAAATATTATTATTATTATTATTTTTCTAAAAAAGTGATTTTTTTTTTTTACTCTTATATGTCAGTTATAAGAGTTTGACTGTTGTTTGACCGAGTTTGACCACATTTAGCCAAATCATATTATTATTATTTTCTAAAAAAAGTGGAAATTTTCCACTCTTATATGTTAATTATGTGTCAGTTATAAGAGTTTGACTACAGTTTGACGGGGTTGGGCCATATTTGACCAAATAATATTATTATCTTTTTCTAAATAAATGAAAATGTAAAAACCTTTGACTCATATATAATTAATTATGTGTAAGTTATAAGAATTTTGACTGCTGTTTGACTCGGTTTGATCATTTTTGACCAAATATTATTATTATTTTTTTTCAAAAAAATGAAAAAAATGAAATATTTTGACTCTTATATGTTAATTATGTGTAAGTTATAAGAGTTTGACTGCTGTTTGACCGAGTTTAACCTTATTTGACAAAATAATATTATTATTACTTTCTAAAAAAATGGAAAAAAAAAAAAAGTGAAAATTTTCGACTCTTATACGTTAATTGTGTTAGTTATAAGAGTTTGACTATTGTTTGACGGGTGACCAAATAATGTTATTATTTTTTTCTAAAAAAAATTAAAAGTGAATTTTTTTGACACTTATATATTAATTATGTGTAAGTTATAAAAGTTTGACTGATGTTTGACCGAGTTTGACCATATTTTCTAAAAAAAAAATACAAAAAGTGAATTTTTTTTTTTACTTATATGTTAAATATTCGTAAGTTATAAGAGTTTGACCGTTGTTTGACCGATTTTGACCATATTTGACCAAATAATATTATTATAATTTCTAAAAAATGAAAAAAGTGATTTTTTTTTACCCTTATATATTAATTATGTGTCAGTCATAAGAGTTTGACTTTTGTTTGACCGGGTTTGATCATATTTGACCAAATAATATTTTTATTTTTTCCAAAAAAAAATAATGAAAAATGATCTTTTTTTTACTCTTATATGTTAATTATGTGTCAGTTATAAGAGTTTGACTGCTGTTTGACCGGGTTTGACCATATTTGACCAAATATTATTAATATTTTTTTCTAAATAAATGAAAAAAGTGAAAACTTTCGACTCTTATTTGTTAATTATGTGTCAGTTATAAGAGTTTGACTGCTGTTTGACCGAGTTTGACCATATTTGACTAAATAATATTATTATTATTATTTTCTAAAAAATGGAAAAAGTGAATTTTTTTTACTCTTATATATAATTATGTGTAAGTTATAAGACCTGACTAGGATTTGACCAAAAAAGTAAAGGTGAGAAGAGATATGAGGGCATTTTAGTCTTTGCATCTTTTTGCTGGTGAAGGGTGTATGAGGAATTTTGTATTTGGCTTTTCCTTTTTTGGGTTTATATCTGGGCTTAGGGGGGAGGGGGGCGGCGGCATGATATTCAAAGGAAAGCGAAAGCGCAATTGTTTGAGAGACAATGATAAATCCCATCATTCATGGATAAGACTTGATGTTCTGTTTGAACACTTTCTACTACACCTCCTTTACTTTTATCATTTGTGCGTTTGGGCAATTTCTTAAGTTTGATTCGTACTTTATGATAAAGAATAATATTTCCGGGATTTGTATTCTAAAGTTAACCCACTCAATAAACTATTAGAAAAGTTATACTCCCTTTGCCCAAAATAAATGACTATTTTCAAAAAAAATTGTCGTAATTGTACGAATGACCTTTTCGCAAATAACTGTCCCTCAATGTTTTTTTTTACCAAATATTTTTCATTAGGATAACTAAAAATAACTTAAATTATTGCTCAAAGTTCATTCAAACTAATAACCAAACAAGGACTAACTTTTTGAAACAAATAGAGTAAAAATATAATGAGCACAAACAAAACTTATCTAGACTTTGACTGATTGTATTTGTATTAACTAGCCTTGTCTCAACAAATACACTTGACTTCTATTTATAGAAAATATAATAATGAAATAAGAATTAACACTTGATTACTGATGTTAACTAACTAGTCAATAGAAAAAGAGAGTCAAAGACTTTGTCTGCTTGTATTTGTATTAACAAATCCACTTGACTTCTATTTATAGAAAATATAATAACTGATGTTCAGGTTGTATGTATCTCCATTAGTGAGACTTTGTCAATGAAGGCTTTTCTCTCTTATCAATGCCGAACCGCTGCAGTGAAAATCAATAATCTATTTTTTTTCTAAGTATTTCCCGTGATTACTCTATAGTCAAGAAGTAGCATAACATATACTCCCTCCGTGTTTTTAATCTGTTCACTTATTGCTATTTAAGGTGTCCTGTTTGATTGTTCACAACCCCAAAGAGGAAAGTTTATACTCCTTCTATCCCGTTTTAAGGTTCTTACTTTCCTTTTTGATCTTTCCCAATTTAAGGTTCTTACTTTGCTTTATTACCTAAAATGGAAAATGGTACCCACTTGTCATTCTCACAACAAAAACTCCCTACCCACTTTCTCTCTCCTACTTTACTTTTCATACTCACAACATTTACTTTTTCTTAATCTCCGTGCAAAGTTAAATTAGGAACCTTAAGTAGGGACAGAGGGAGTATTATTCTTTAATCAATGAGACCCACTTGGCATACTCAGAACAACTATCACACTCACAATTCCAACTCCACTCACATATCACATCACACTTTTCATACTCAGACTACCAGCAATGGTTTCATACACAAAAAAAAATTCAACACCCACTTTTAACACTTTATCCTATCCGCCTCATCTTTCATACACCCCTTTCATACAAACCCCCTACAATGGTAAGTTGAAAAAAAAAAATCATCTCCCTCCACTCATCATTCTATACCCCACTACTTTTATATCTTTTTTATTTTCTATATATCTCTATTTTTATGATTAGTAAAAATAATAATAATAATAATTTATAATTAAAATAATATTTTACACTATTTTTTTTTGCAATTAAATAATTGTACAAAAAAAATAGGGAAAAAAATGCTGAATTTTGGCCCAATTTTTTTTCTGCTCAACACAATTGAAATAAAAAAAAAAATCCGAAATTAAAAGGACTAATGAGTGAGAGACACGTGGCCAACACAAGAGAAAAAAAAAAAAAAAAAAAGCGCCCCTCCTGCATCACACGCGCCCTGTCGGGCGGTGTGGTGCACGCGCACACGCCCAGCCAATGACAGCCCGCCACGTGTAAAAGTTGCCAGCCTCCCTCTCCATTTCAACCGGTATGAAAAAATTCATACCCAAAATTCAACCCCCAAATTTCATACACCCCCCACAATGGTTTCATACACCTCCCCCCAACTTTCATACACCATTTCATACCCCCATTGTGGATAGCCTCACAACACCCATTCAACTATCAATAATTAATACTTTTCCTTAAAACTCAAAGTGTGAACAAACTAAAAAGACGGAGGGAGTAAGGAGGTTGAATGACCTCTTTTTAACATTTTCTAAGAACAAGAATATTTTCTCATATGTAATTATATGTATTTTATAAGTGCAGGTGCTGCTTGTACAGCATACCAGTATGGCATCAAAAAATGCTATTCATAAAGTGGCAGATTGAGAAGAGGAATCCATAAAATGATTCGGTTCATATAATGAAAAACAAAATCTACCTTGACATAAAACCATGAAATAACTCTTAAACCAATATAGGTCATCGGCTCAACGTTTACAGATTCTCCATCTATTGTTTGAAGAAAGATGAATAGAAATTATTTGCAGCAGAGAAAATTGAGTCTCAAGATATATGATGTATGTATTTGTATAATCATAAACTTTTGTCACCAAATACAATTGACTCTGTTAGAATTATAAACTTTTGTCACCAAATACACGACTCTGTTAGTAATTATTCCCAGGATCAATTATGTTACGATGCGAACCACATTTTTCTTAGGCGTCATATCAAAGACATTCCAACAGAAATCAGGGTACTTTTCTACTTACAAACATCAAAGCCAAATCACCCTAGTGATCGTGTCTTTCGGCTAATACTAAACTTTTTAAGGATCACTACGAAAACAGAGCATTAATGATCTATCGGAACCTATTGCTCCCATTCAACCTAACTCACTTTTGTTAGTGTTCCCATTCAACCTGAATTTTATCATTTAAATCAGCATATTTTTCTTTAGGAGTCTCCATCAGGTATTTCATAAACTGTTATTGATAGAAAATGATGGCAAATAAAGTAAGTGGAGGTATTTGTACCTGGCCAGAAACTTTTACTTTGTCTTTCCACTTGCTTCCTTTGCCTTCATTTACTTATTAAGAGTTGGCACCACCACTCCAAGTTGATGTCATAACTGAAATCTCATTGTCTTCGTTGTCAATTCTTAGTAATCATCCAATACGAACTTTATAATACTATTAGCTACATCAATTTGTAAGTCAACTAACACCACAAATAGGTTATTATAAGAGAGAGAATCTCAAGAGTGAAAAACAGAATTTTCCAGAAAATGTCAAGGATAAAATCCCTTTTCTTCTTCATAATTACCTTAATCTATAATGCAAACCTCTTTGGTATCACCTCAACCGGTGCCTTGGACACGACAGAATCCGATCACCTTGCCCTACTGGCTATCAAGTCAAAGATTGTTGATGGCCCTGAAGGTACTCTCAGCTCGTGGAATGATTCTCTCCATTTCTGCCAATGGGAAGGTGTGACATGTAGTAAGCGGCATGGGAGAGTCACCTCTTTAGATCTTTCCTCCAGAGGTTTGGCTGGTTCTTTGTCTTCATTTGTCGGAAATATGACCTTCCTCAGGGTGATAAACCTTCAGAATAATACTCTTGAAGGTATTATCCCTCCTGAAATAGGCCGTTTATTCAGATTAGAGCAACTACTCTTGACCAATAATTCCTTTCAAGGAAAGGTTCCACCTTCTCTATCCAACTGCACCAACCTCACACTTCTTAAGCTAAGTCGTAATAAGCTTGTTGGGTCAATCCTACAAGAAATTAGTTCTCTGTTGAAGCTTGTATATCTAGTTATTCACATGAACAATTTCACAGGAGAAATACCTCCTTCCATTGGGAATCTCACTTCTCTGGAAGTAGTTTCTGCGCGCGATAATAAATTTGGAGGAAGCATTCCATATGCCATTGGTCAGTTAAAGAAGCTAAACTTTATGTCAATTAAGGGTAATAAAACTCCATGGTACGATTCCTCCATCCTTTTACAATCTTTCTATGATATCTCTCATCGATATAGGAGACAACAACCTTGTTGGAAGTCTTTCAGCAGACATAGGTTTGAAGCTACCTAGACTTCAACATTTTGGAATAGATTACAATGAGTTTACAGGACTCCTTCCTGTTACAATTTCCAATTGTTCGGAATTGGGACACATTGATGTATCATATAACCGTTTCCATGGGAAAATAGCAATTGATTTTGGAATGATGCCAGACCTCTGGAAAGTAGGCCTAGTCAGTAACGTTTTCGGAAGTGGGGAACCTGATGAAATGAACTTTATTGCCTCATTGGTCAACTGTAGTAATTTGAAACAGCTAGGCTTTGCTAGTAACCAATTAAAAGGGCAGCTACCAAGTTCTGTGGGCAATCTCTCAACTCAACTTTCTCTTCTAACACTTAATTACAATGCCATTTATGGAGCCATCCCTCCATCAATAATGAACCTCTTCAGTCTAGAGGCATTATATCTGAATAATAATCAATTCACAGGAACAATTCCTAGCAACCTTGGCAATCTCCGAAACCTACAAAAATTGTACCTACATGAAAACAAGATGAATGGTAATATTCCAGAATCTGTAGGGAACCTGTCACTTTTATATAAACTCTACTTAGATAGCAACAAATTAGAGGGTACAATACCTACAACTTTTGGGAATTGTCGAAATTTAAATGAATTAAGCATTTCGACAAATAATCTTACTGGCAGCATACCAGGAGAGCTTCTCGGGCTTTCATCTCTCACTGTCTCACTAAATCTTGCTCGTAACCACTTGTCTGGATCACTCTCACCAGAAATCGGAAAGCTTCATAGTTTATCTGAGTTGGATTTGTCCGAGAACAAGTTGACAGGTGAAGTACCTAGCAGCATAGGTGGCTGCAGTAGCCTGGAAAATCTATTCTTGGAGCAGAACTTCTTTCAGGGTTCAATACCCTCATCATTTGGTTCTTTAAAAGGTATCCAGTACATTGATCTTTCCCATAACAATTTCTCTGGAGAAATTCCAAGATTCTTGGAGGAAATCTCCTTAAAGAATCTTAACTTGTCCTTCAACGACTTCGAGGGCGAAATACCAATGAATGGAGTTTTCACAAATGCTACTGCAATCTCGGTTGCTGGGAACAATAGGCTCTGTGGCGGCATGCCTGAACTTCAGCTACCTAAATGCAGAGTCAAAGAGGGAAAGAATGGTATAAAGATGTCACTTGCACTCATAATAGTGATTCCAACAGTGTCTTTGCTTGTTGGTCTGGCTTTAGTATCATGTTGGTTATTAGTCCGGCACAAAAGGAGGAGCAAATCACAATCATCAGGCCTGGTTTTGAGACTACCATTCAACAAGTATTCTTATGAAATGCTCCTCAAGGCAACAAATGGCTTCTCTTCAGAAAATTTGATTGGTATAGGAAGTTTTAGCCGGGTCTTCAGAGGGGTCCTAGAAGAGGATGGAGCAGAGGTTGCTATCAAGGTACTAAACCTTGACCTCCTAGGTGCTTTAAAGAGTTTCAAGGCAGAGTGTGAAGCATGGAGAAATATTCGACACCGTAACCTTGTAAAGATCATAACTGCATGTTCCTCTATTGACTTTCAACGTAATGATTTTAAAGCTCTAGTTTACGAGTTCATGCCAAATGGGAGTCTGGAAAGCTGGTTACATCCAACAACGGGGACGCAGAACGAAGAAACTGAGTTACGTGGACTAAGCCTTCTTCAAAGAATAAACATTGCAATAGATGTTGCTCATGCCATTGATTACCTTCATCACCGGTGTCAAAATCCTGTTATACACTGTGATCTAAAGCCCAGCAACATTTTACTAGACAAAGACATGGTCGCTCGTGTTGGGGATTTCGGGCTTGCCAAGTTTCTCCTTCCGGAAGTTTCAAGTATCAACCAAAGCAGTTCAATTGGCTTAAGGGGAACTATTGGGTATGCGCCTCCAGGTAACTACTATACTCACATGTCAATCCACACAAAATTATACCACCTCCGTCTCATAAAGATACTCCCACTTGTTTTTAGATAATTTTGATTGAAATTTGTCAAATAACTTTATGTTAATATGTTTATACGAATAAATTTTAAAACTTGTTAGGGATACAACATTAAAAGTACCATCGAACAACATTTTGTAATTTTTTTTTGATAAGTAAATAAAAGGTTTGGGGTGGGGGTGCAACATTTTGTAATTTTACATTACAATAAATAAATTAACATAAAATTATTGGTCAAAGCACAATCAAAGTTATATAGGGCCTATCTTTTTGGGACGTCGGGAGTATCAACGATCATACTAGATTGTAGGCCATTAATTTCTACATATATTTTTGTTAATGTAATGTCGTTGTCAACTACACTAATGTACTAGGACTATTGGCTTATATCCTATCTTTTATGTTTGTTTTGTCCCTATGGTTGGCAGAATATGGTCTTGGAAGTGAGATGTCCACAAAAGGAGATGTGTACAGTTATGGTATATTTTTGTTAGAACTACTGACCGGGAAGAGACCCACTGACAGTATGTTCGTGAATGGTCTAAACCTTCACAATTATGCTAGAGCGGCCTTGCCAGACTACATCACAGAAATTGTAGACCCAACACTTGTAAACGAAGATGAAAATGAAACACACAATGCAACATATGCAGAACAAAGGGTAGAGTGCATGGTCTCGCTTACCAAAATTGGAATTGCATGCTCCATGGAGTCAGCACAGGACAGAATGAATATCTCCGATGTTGTTGATGAGCTGCAGCATGTTACGAACATCATTCTGCATCAATGAATCAAAGTAGCAAGGTAAGACATCTTGGATCTTGGATTGTTAAAATAATATGATTAAAACAAATAGACAAATACTTCGGCGGCACTTTATGTCAGTACAATTCAAAAGGGCTCCATTGAAATATAACATAGAAAAGAGAAAATACTTTAAATAGCAGATGTTGCAGATTATTTTTGAGCAGCCCATCTTAAATTATCGTTGGAATTCAGAATTATGGATGGAAAAGGAAACTTTCTTAAGGCTCCGTTTGTTTGGAGGAAAACATTTCCGGAAAACATTTTCCACATTTTCCGGTGTTTGTTATGCACCGGAAAATCGGGAAAATGTTTTCCAGAAAATGGTTTTCCCCTTTTCTAAGGAAAACGATTTCCTTACCTCCACCTAGGGAAAACATTTTCCGGAAAAGGTTAATGATACAAAATTATTTTTGAAACACTCTTCCAACTCCGCCTCGCCTCTTTCCCACACCACCCATCCCACCCCCACGCCCGCCCCTACCACCCACCCACGCACCTCAACCCCAAACCCCCCCCCCCCCAAAACACACACACACACACAAAAAAAAAGACATCTTTTCACTCATATTAAAATTATTTGTGGACACCTCCCCACCCCCACTACCCCCACCACCCACTCACCCACCCACCTCCACCCTACCCCACTATCCATCCACCCCCAAAAAAGAAATTTTCTTTTCACTCACATTAAAATTATTTTTGAACACCCCCCCACCCTCACCCCCCCTATCCCCCCCACCACCCTACCCCCCCCCCCAACACCACCCATCCCACCTCAAACCCCACCCCCAATCAAATTTTTTCTCATGTTTATTTTTCTCATAATTATTTTTTTTCTATACTAAATTATTTTTTTGCTCATATGAAAATATTTTCCGGAAAACATTTTCCTTAGATTTACCAAACAACCAAAAATATGTTTATGTCATTTTCCGAAAAACATTTTCATTTTCCGGAAAATGTTTTCCCCCAAACAAACGGAGCCTAAGATAGAGTAAGTAACAAATTGACGGACAAGATGTCATGTTTAATCCTCGTGGACATTAAATCCATTTACATCTGAATTCAAAATTATGCTGTCATGTTCATTCCTGCTCATATCTTCATCCAAGGCACTAATCTATCAGTTTAGTGCATTTTAGTT